>CAJHUC010000340.1:0-53013 GCA_905146915.1 Ostreobium quekettii | reverse complement strand
CCGTCCTGACCCTCCGGGTGCCGCAGACGAATAGCACGAGCGGCCTGGTCAGGGAGATGGCACCTCCTCGCTGCCAAGATTCGGCTTGCCAATGCCCCACCAGCGATCGATCTGGCGCGAGCGATCTGCCCGCCAACTCAGGGCTCCTTCGGACAAGTCGCTGGATGGGGGATCGAGCTAGACTTTTGCAGGACTAGAAACTGGGAGGAGAATAGAGCCGGCTGGTCAGGGAGATGGCACCTCCTCGCCGCCAAGATTCGGGTGGCCGATGGCCACCGGCGCGAGCGATCTGCTGGACAGCTCAGGACTCCCTTGGGGCAGTCGCTGCTCGTCAAAAGACCGCCGCGCGGGGCAGTCGTCGTTGTGCAAGGCCAACGGGCCACAGCGCGGGAAGCGCCCGACCCATTTGGGAGGAGGCCGAAAAGTCCGCGGGCGAAAAAAGCTCGCGGGGGCAAAATGTTCGCGCGGAAAAAAGTTCGCGGAGTTGCTCGAGCGCGAAATGCGCGAACTTTTTCCCGGCAAACTTTTTTACTTATGCGGTATATCCTCCCCAGCCTGCTTGATTATAAGCTGTCCATACGATGTAGTAAGGCAACGGAACTGGATTCCGTACAGCTCGATATCGATCCACATCATTGCTTTGATTGCTGAAGAAAATGCTGACCAACATGTTCGGAATTGAGAACTTGGTCGAGTTCTTATTTTCCGATGTGCAGATCAGCAGTTTGCTCATCAATTAAGCTCGGCATCAGGAAATTTTCGGAACACGTTCCTACCAGAAATGATTGCCCAATGGTGAAAGCTTACCACAAGAAATTTGAAAGCTTCGGTCAACTTCAACTGCAGCAACAGGGCCATCGCCACAAACGAATGTGCCTGCCACTGCCATGCATGCGATTATGGAACCACATGTGTAGCCAGGATTTTCAGCATCACCCGGAAAAAACATAACTGCACGATGCTTCTCAGGTCACACAAGTAAGACGCTACAACGCCCACCATACAAATTCGTATGTTTAAATAACGGGTGTCTGCAACTACGTATCGTTAGATTCCATGGCCACCTGGACAGAGCTCATGCGTTTTAGGGCCATGTTTTGCGCACTTGATCCCGTCGTTCATTCGAAATTGGCGGTGAGCAGAGACGCTTCGGCAAATACAGCAGTTGTGCGGATAACCAAGAACTATGGGCAACGCTGTATTTCCTTCTTCATCCAGCTTAATTTATGGTGATGGGCGTGGAAACCGATATATATCCAAAACAATGCATCAAACTTGAGCTATGTCAAATGAGAGTAGTGGTCTGGATTAGTGGTGGAGTTGGGTGCGCGGTTGAGCCGCAGCCATGACAATGGACAATATGGGATCGGATTTCATCACAAGTGTTCCGACTCCGAATTTGCACAGAAGACATGCCAAATGTGGTTCGCGATGATCCAACATCGATCTTCTTCTTCTGTCGACAGGTGGCCACGCTACCAACAGCGCGGCTGAGGTCCGCCTGGTCACTGTCATTAGCTTGGTGCCGCACTTTGTAAAGCACCGCGCAGTGCCGAAAAAGATCTGCCAGAAATACACTTACCCGCACGCGGAGGGTTTGGTACACCGGATGCGCCCGTGACCAGCAGCGGCAAATATGCCCATGTTGAGTTGCGCGTCTGGGCATCTGAGTAAGGCACCACGCAATGCGGACGAGATCTTTTGATTTTCGGTAGATCCAGATCTACCGGATATACACTTACTGGCAAGCACGCGGAGGGATTGGCACACCGGCAGCGCCCATGATCAGCAGCGGGAAATATGCCCATGTTGGGGTGTGCGCTTGCATTCGTCACTTTGAAAGCGCCATAACCGGTGCAGCTCGCGATCAACAAACAACACGTCACCCAAGGGCAATCCGCAGCGCATGATGTGCTCTCATTTCATCAAGCGCCGCGCAGGGGCTCAGAAACCGGGTGGCCGGTTATTTCGGATGCTCGGCATGATGTGGTGATCCTGGAAGCGATATCTTACAGGATCGCCACATCATGATGTGACGGACCACCGAAGACCAACAGGATCCTGACGCGAAATCGATCTCTTGACGCGCCCCTCCGCGTCGCTGCCTAAAATTGGTATGAGACAACTCCGCGGGAACTCGCGGTCCACGGCGCCCGCAATCTGCTCCCCATTACACGTGCACCTGACGCCAGATGTAGAAGCGTTGGGTTTTGAGCATCCGATGTTTGTTTGATTGATTGGCCGCGCAATCCATTCTCCGTGAGGCAACAACGTAAAGCACGATGCACCGTTAGCGCATGGATAATCGGCGGCTGCGTGCGCGTGGCAGTGCGCTGCCATGGGGGGGCCACGTGGCGCGTTGCTGCCGGCGGCGGCCACGCGCGCACGAGCATCCGCCCCCCCCTTTCACCTCCTGGATCTCGTGCTGTCCTTTCGCTTTGCTGGGAGATGCGCTGGCTTCCAGCGCCCGACACGGGGCCGCTGAGCCAACTCGCTCTCAAGTCCACGGGCAAGTACATGCACCTTCGAAACGACCCCGAGAAGGCTTTCGACGGCGGAGCACGCACGCGACGACTTGGCATCGGTCGCTGGGAACCAACAGTCCGTTGCCTGCCCTTGGTCCCTCTCTCACGCCATGCCATGGGCAGATCTGCGCCCCAAGCGCTCACATCGTCTTCTGTATGACGTCCAATGGACTCGTCGACAAGATGTGCTCCGGCTGAGGACCCCACTTTCGGAACGAAAAGGGGCGTTTTGCAACATTCCCCTACGGCCGGACTGCAGTTGGCGTCTTCATCCGGCGCGAGGCGGGCAAGAGGGGGAAGGGGGTCTAAGTGTGGGGGCCGGCGATCGAAGTTGCGGCGCCTAGCCAAAACTACGGCAAGTCAGATCCGCAACATCCATCCTGTCCTTCAGACACCCTTGTATATGCTTCCGGTCCTCAGGAAATCCTGGGGCAGCTTGCGGGCCCAAACGGCGTCCTGCCTTGCGGGTGCCAGCAAAACGCGGGTGGAATGCACGTGTGATGCAAACCCGTGACCTTCGGAATGTGGGGGGAGTGAGACGTGACGTGCTCTGGGACGCGCTTCTTGCGCACGCCACAGACAGGATGGCACCCTCGGGAACGCGTCGCGCTGCAGGATCCAACTCAGATCAGAACATTCGGCGGCCCTCAAGGCTTACACAACAGATTTTCGCCGGGGTGCGCTAGATCGATGAGCGCTTGCATGTGTCCCCTTCAGCGTGAGAATGCATGGATACGGCAGGTCGGCGGGCTGTTACGCTCTTTGGCGGGCAGGTGTCTGGGGGAGCGTGGGGGCGTGGGACCAGGGCCTCTGGGGTGTGAGGTGGCGTCGCCGCGGTACTCCCTGCACGGACTTTCCCGGTGGCGACCACCCCCAGCGCTCGTCAGCGTCTGTGGGATCATGCCACTGGAGATGCCAGGGGTCGCGCCGAGGCCCCGCCTGACGCTGTACTGTCATCCGATACGGCCGCTCACAATCCTTCTGAACGGCACCCTCGGCGGTGCGAGTTTCGCAATGACCCGCGAAGGGGGCGCGCCACCTGACGTTTAGATCATTGCTGTGATGTTCATGTCAGCCCCCGCTTGGGTCAGAGGTTATCCTCGGGAGCGGCCACACTAATGCACCGGGAAGTCTCACGTGGCGGGCATCACGCGGTGAGGCCCGGATGGACGCTCTTCCAGACGCTGACGAGGCATCCCCGAGCTTGCAGCAGACGTACAGTGCAACCCTAACCACTGCTTCGCCGACAGAGGGCTCCACCAACCTGAGGGGGCGCCGCGCGCGTCTTGGGCGACGAAACCACGGCGGCAGCGTCCGATTTTTCCAAGTGTTGTGTGCCATCCCCCCAGCAAGCATAAGTAAACCACAAACCACCCTCAAACGCAAGGGCTCCAGATCGCGTCACCAGCCAAACCGTCGACGAGGATCCTCTTGGCGCAGTCTGGAGGCCAATGACACGACAAGGCGCCGTGTCCCAGGATGCGCACTTGAGAAGGATCTGTTGACTATGGAAGCAAGGTGCATCTGGCGGCTTCGTTCGTGTCTGAACGCAGCGTCCAGGAGAGTCTGAGAGGACGCTGCTCGCGACGGTGCTTGTGCCAGGACGCGAGCAATTGCTCGCAAGGTCGACCTTGCAAGGGCGTGACGACTTTGCACCTGTCTCCGGACGCAAGCAGCACCAAGCCGCATCTCTGATCTCGCCAATTACCCTTGAGTTGTAGCTGTGCCCGATGGCACTTGTCCAAAGTTTTTAACTCGATATCGCCAACGGGCTGTGGGTGGCGGCCATTTGAGGTGCGGGGCAACGTCGACCGACGGCGCATGGATCACTGGCGAGATGTAGGAGGAGGATTCTTCTCCCTCCAGGCTCGTGCACAGTTCTCAGATCTCGAGACAGTACCAAATGCTGGAACGAAGGCTCAGTGTGACGGCCCCACGGCCCCGGTTGCTGACCGGCCCCATACCTGGCCGTCACAGCTCGTGGCCCCGCAAACAGTCAGCACCCGCAAGCCCCTAAGTACTCCGGGTTTTGCCCTCTTTGTTGCAGCAGGCTTGGCCGATCCAACGGAACCGTCCTGCGCCCCTCAGGACGCGCAGCCTCGGTGACAGCCAGCGCCGTTTGATGGCAGGAGTTCGCGGTGCGGATCTGACACCAGCGCGCAACATCTTCCTACTCCGCCCCCAACTTCCGGGATACATTGGATTTGACAAGACCAGCGGGGTCAATCTACGATGCCGCTGATCAAGCAGAGCCGTCCTGCGACCCTTCAACACGCTGCAAGTTTGTGCCCCTCAGCAGGCATTGATGCGGCATCTGGCGTGCCCGAGCACACGCGAACCTGCATCACCTTCCTGTCGTAGCCCAACCTTCGCCTCCACGTGTGAATCGATGGCTCCGGCAGCGGGACCACGTGGCCATGGACACGTAGTGCCGCCTGACTGATGCACTCAATAACCTTTGATGGCTGCAATGTGTAGAGAGTTGGTACTATCGCGCTGTACTTGCGGCTGTAATGCCGGCACCTCGTGGGGCTTAAAAGGGGGAACTGCACCAGCGAAAGCGTCTCAGCTCCCCTGAGCTCCCTTCCCCACAGGTGAGAGACTCTTCCGACGAGCGGGGGTCGTGCTGCCCGCGGTCGTGGCCCTTGCTGCCTCTCTCTGTTCTCAGATCAAACCCCCCCGTAGCGGTGACCTCCAATTTCCTTGCTGTTCATGGGTCATACATGCATGGAAATGCGCCCCTACCGCCGCACGGCCCGCGCGCCGGCCTTCGGCCTCTGGCGGGCGCAGCGTGGATCTGATCGAGCCGGCGGCTTCGCTGAGTCCCATCTTGGTCCCATTCAGGGCCCAATTGTCTCCCGCCGCGACCCCTGACGATCTCTCTCGGTCCCTCGTCCACAGTCGGGACCCTCCCCGCCGTCCCCTAACTCGGATCACCGGCCACGCCCACACCCCAAGGCGCCCGTTGCGCATCCCTGGTCGAAGATGAAGGCAGTCGCCATGGTCGCCCTGTTCCTCACGGCGATGACGGTGAGCCGGGGCGCTGAGATCCGTGTCGGGAAACTCCCCCCCGCCGGTTTGCAGTGCAGATGACGTGTCATGATCGTTTCGGCCCCACTCTCCGGATTGTTCCCGCTATGGCGGCCCCTGTCGATCGTTCTTGTCGCTCGCGCAAGAAAGCGTGACCCAACATGGGAGGGCCATCGGGGAACGGTGCCGCGTGAACCCGGGAATGGGAACCTGGACGAGCAGCGGGGGCCAACTCTGGGCCGCTTTTCGCACCGTGCCTCGAGGCGGGCTTCGTTTTCAGAAAGGCATTGGCGCAGGGGGCCGATAACATGCTGAGTTTGACATCTCTTTGCGTGTGCCCAGGCATTGGCCGTCGTCCCCGGCGCCCACGCCAGCCGCAATCTCATGAGTAAGTGCATAGGGAGGGCGAGATTGGAACGCTCCGCCGCATCGATCCGGCGGCTCTGAGATGATTTTGCCCGACGGCGGGCACCTAGGCAGCCCGAGAGCATTGCGCAGCGTCGAAGCGCCGCGATCTTTGTCGACCCAGGTGGAAGTGTCACCAGTAGAAAACAGCCTGTTTGCGATGCCAATTGCGACGCCATTTGACACAAATTGATGCCATCGCAGCGGCTTTTATGCCATCGCAATCACAGTGACGGGATCATTTCGTGTCAAAATAGCATCGCAGATATGCCGTTTCTACCAGTGTATTCGCATCCGCAGGGTTCGAGAAAGCATCTATCAAGTGATTCTCTGGATGGCTGCCGTCTTTGCCGACCAGAGTATAAGTGTGCGAGTCAGCAGGGGGCCGAAGAGCATCTCTCAAATGATTCACTGGCTGGCCGCCGTACCGCTCGCCTCATTCAGTGTCCACCAGGGCGAACTTTGTGAAGCCTGTCTGGGGCCCTTCATCATCCCTTATTGAGAACATCTACAGATTTGAACGCCTTTCTCTTTGGCTTTCAGCTGCGCAGCATGATAGACTAAGCCATTGGCCGGTCATCATCCATCCTTCACTAATGGCACGGTGCAATGCTCTTGAAGTTACAACCTGACAACTCCATTTCGCTCCTGGCTACAGGCCATCCGGAAACCTATACAGATGCCAAGGCCAAGGCCAAGGCCGAGGCCACAGGCTACTATGGCTACGCTGACTCGGACACCAAAACCGTGGCGCTGCCCTACGTGGCGGGCTCAAAATCCTCCTCCACGGCGGCCAATGCCCACCCCTACGGCTACTACTGTAAGTGCTCTGGCGTGCAGGAAAGCCGGCCTTTTGTTGTTTGCCGTTGTGGCGCATGTAGCCAATCGTGGTTATATCCGCGTGCTGGTCTGCCTTGAGGTGGCGACCCGCAGATTGGCTTCAGCGACTCCATCGGGCGATCCCATTTTGGTTTCCGAATACCCTTTCGTGGCGCAGACAGCAGCGGACTGCCTTGAAAAGCGACGTCGACAGTTCTGAGTATGGTTCCGGGTCGTTGGGTGCAGACACCGTGGCAACGGGAGACGCGAAGGCCCTGGCGGTGGGCGAGTACGCCACGACGAAGACGAAGACCACGGCCGAAACTACTCCCTACAGCGCCAAGTCCTCGTCTAAGTCGTCTGCCACAGCCGCCAGCGGCCGCAAGCTGCAGGGTGAGCGCACTTCGCCTTGTGCATCCAATTTGTCGATGCAATGATGTGCCTCACATTTTGCTCGCCTGTACATCGCAATGAGCTGTCTCGTGTTTCTCATTATCTCATACTTCAACTCAGTTGCCAAGCGCCTCCATTCCAGAATTTCTCGATGAAACGAGTATGTCAGTTGAAGAAATCCACTGATTTGAACGGGTTTCTCTTCAGCCTTGAGCTGCGCAGCATAATAGACTAAGGCACTGGTCGCTCATCATGCACCAATGGCACGGTGCAATGATCTTGAAGTTACAACCTGACAACTCCATTTCGCTCCTGGCTACAGGCCATCCGGACACCTATACGGACGCCAAGGCCAAGGCCAAGGCCGAGGCTACAGGTTACTATGGCTACGCTGACTCGGACACCAAAACCGTGGCGCTGCCCTACGTGGCGGGCTCAAAATCCTCCTCCACGGCCGCCAATGCCCACCCCTACGGCTACTACTGTAAGTGCTCTGGCGTGCAGGAAAGCCGGCCTTTAGTTGTTTGCCGTTGTGGCGCATGTAGCCAATCGTGGTCATTTCCGCGTGCTGGTCTGCCTCGGGGTGGCGACCCGCAGATTGGCTTCAGCGACTCCATCGGGCGATCCCATTTTGGTTTCCGAATACCCTTTCGTGGCGCAGACAGCAGCGGACTGCCTTGAAAAGCGGCGTCGACAGTTCTGAGTATGAATCCGGGTCGTTGGGTGCAGACACCGTGGCAACGGGAGACGCGAAGGCCCTGGCGGTTGGCGAGTACGCCACGACGAAAACGAAGACCGAGGCCGAGACTACTCCCTACAGCGCCAAGTCCTCGTCTAAGTCGTCTGCCACAGCCGCCAGCGGCCGCAAGCTGCAGGGTGAGCACAGTTCGCCTTGTACATCCAATTTGTCGATGCAATGAGGTGCCTCACTTTTTGATCGCGTGTACATCGTGATGAGCTGTCACGTGTTTCTCATTATTTTATACCTCAACTCAGTTGCCAAGCGCCTCCGTGCCAGAATTTCTCGATCAAACGAGAACGTCAGTTGAAGAAATCCACTGATTTGAACGGGTTTCTCTTCAGCCTTGAGCTGCGCAGCATAATAGACTAAGGCACTGGTCGCTCATCATGCACCAATGGCACGGTGCAATGCTCTTGAAGTTACAACCTGACAACTTCATTTCGCTCCTGGCTACAGGCCATCCGGACACCTACACGGACGCCAAGGCCAAGGCCAAGGCCGAGGCTACAGGTTACTATGGCTACGCTGACTCGGACACCAAAACCGTGGCGCTGCCCTACGTGGCGGGCTCAAAATCCTCCTCCACGGCCGCCAATGCCCACCCCTACGGCTACTACTGTAAGTGCTCTGGCGTGCAGGAAAGCCGGCCTTTAGTTGTTTGCCGTTGTGGCGCATGTAACCAATCGTGGTTATATCCGCGTGCTGGTCTGCCTCGGGGTGGCGACCCGCAGATTGGCTTCAGGTACTCCGTCGGTGCACCGTCCCTGAAGTTTTCCCTCACCCGCCTCTGCAAGAGCGGACACCACGCAAAGCTGTACCGTCCTTCCGGGCTCTGCAAACACGTCCTGTTTCCATTCTCTTGGAATTCTGCGGCCACACAGCCTCGAACATGGACTTCAATCTCGATGCCTGGCAAAATATCTGGATCAAATGACAATGTAATTCCGTGGGCCCTGTTCGCCTCGCCCTGGAAATGAATATTGGTGAGTCGTCCCTCGGCGGTCATCTGCGTTATGACCTCGCCCCCAAGAGCAGAATCTGTTCCATTCCTGTTCAATCGGACAAAGACTGGGGCTTGGCCAAAGGCCAATCGTTGAATGCATCAAATAGCCTGATGTCAATGGCTTCCAAGCTCCCCCCACTCCTGTGTTTTACAATCCGCACTGTTCCCCCTTCTGGAGAACATGTTCCCAAGAACTCTGTGCAAACAGTGGCCCTGACAGCCGCTGTCCCCAGTGCGCTGCCTCTGGCTTCTGGGCCATCTGGTCTTAATGATGAGTTTACAGACAGTGTCTGTCCGCAAAGGCTAGGCTGGTCTGCCAATCTCACTGATTGCTTTCTCTGAATTTCGTGGACAATAGAGCGAGCAAAGTAAGGGTAGTTGCCTGCCAGTTCAACGACTTTCGTACTAAAATTTCGAAGGACATGAAATGAGTCAGGGGCATTGGTGAAGAGAGCGCCTCCTGCTATTTGGTTTCCGGTTTTCCTTTTGTGGCGCAGGCAGCAGCGGCTGCCTTGGAAAGCGACGTCGGCAATTCTGAGTATGGTTGCGGCTCGTTGGATGCAGATACCGTGGCAACGGGAGACGCGAAGGCCCTGGCGGTGGGTGAGTACGCCACGACGAAAACGAAGACCACGGCCGAAACTACTCCCTACAGCGCCAAGTCCTCGTCTAAGTCGTCTGCCACAGCCGCCAGCGGCCGCAAGCTGCAGGGTGAGCGCACTTCGCCTTGTGCATCCAATTTGTCGATGCAATGATGTGCCTCACATTTTGCTCGCCTGTACATCGCAATGAGCTGTCTCGTGTTTCTCATTATCTCATACTTCAACTCAGTTGCCAAGCGCCTCCATTCCAGAATTTCTCGATGAAACGAGTATGTCAGTTGAAGAAATCCACTGATTTGAACGGGTTTCTCTTCAGCCTTGAGCTGCGCAGCATAATAGACTAAGGCACTGGTCGCTCATCATGCACCAATGGCACGGTGCAATGCTCTTGAAGTTACAACCTGACAACTCCATTTCGCTCCTGGCTACAGGCCATCCGGACACCTATACGGACGCCAAGGCCAAGGCTAAGGCCGAGGCTACAGGTTACTATGGCTACGCTGACTCGGACACCAAAACCGTGGCGCTGCCCTACGTGGCGGGCTCAAAATCCTCTTCCACGGCCGCCAACGCCCACCCCTACGGCTACTACTGTAAGTGCTCTGGCGTGCAGGAAAGCCGGCCTTTAGTTGTTTGCCGTCGTGGCGCATGTAGCCAATCGTGGTTATATCCGCGTGCTGGTCTGCCTTGAGGTGGCGACCCGCAGATTGGCTTCAGCGACTCCATCGGGCGATCCCATTTTGATCCCCGAATACCCTTTCGTGGCGCAGACAGCAGCGGCTGCCTTGAAAAGCGGCGTCGACACTTCTGAGTTTGAATCCGGGTCGTTGGGTGCAGACACCGTGGCAACGGGAGACGCGAAGGCCCTGGCGGTGGGCGAGTACGCCACGACGAAGACGAAGACCGAGGCCGAAACAACTCCCTACAGCGCCAAGTCCTCGTCCAAGTCTTCTGCCACAGCCGCCAGCGGCTGAGGATGCCAAACGCCGAGCTCAGCAGGTAGGCATCAGGCACATCTACCTAATCAGAAACATCAGACAAATTGTTGTTTCCCTAATTTCCGATATCGCACCTGGAAATTCAATTATCTCTCTACATGTGCATAAGAGGCATTTCGCATCTCTACCAAGGCAATCAAGGCAAGAAGCCATCCTGGGTGTCCCGATCGCTGGTTCTGCGTCATCAAACATAATGAGAGGATGGAAAACGCTGTTGGGAGGCGGTATACATCCTGAACTCACTTTAACACTGCTAAAATGGGGCAAAATGAAATTGACGACGCTGCGTACTGTCACGCCGGTCAGTGTTGTTTCCTGAATTCACATTAACACCGCTAAAATGGGGCGAAGCGAAATGGTTATCACTCCATGCTGTCATACCGGTCAGCGTCGTTTATTATCGCGTACTGGCTACTACTTACTCCTCGTGAAGTGGCGGGGGCATTGGATGGTGCAGCTACTCGTGAAAATAGTTTTTCAATACATCCAGTGGATTTTGCACATCAAAGCAGCAATGTGTGCCAACGAATAGATCACAGCAAGCATCTGACGACAGCCGCTCCTTTATAACATTGACATGCTGAACTCATGCAGGCAGCTCGAAAAACACACATGCCGTTCAACTGTTCCGTCGTGTGGAAGCATATGCCAAATTTCATGCTGAATTTCGTGCCTGCCGCACGCTGGAAAGGCCAGAACATCTCGGAGTGAAGTGTCCAGGAGAGTTATATTGCACAGTTCTGTTGCGTTGATCGGACGACGACATGAGCAAGGGATTCTGTACAATCGCACTTTGTTGCCATGAATCTATTGATGACTAGTCCCCCTGTGCACCGCCTTCCAGGCTGCATGGCAAGTTTTCTATTTCAAATAAAGTTGACCGCAACTGCCCGAGATTTTAAAATCAGTATTTGACGTGCGCAGGTCGCCGCGCAGAGGCAAGAGATGCGCAGTTTTGGCCAAGTTACCGTTCGGGGACAAGCAACGACGCGACCTCCGCCATAGCCGAGCTAACCCACTGTATATCTGCATCGAGGGAGCCGCCATGTGATGAGTGCGCTGGGCGTGCAGTTGCTGACATGTTCGCCGCCGCGGTCTCGGATGGACCGCCGCTGAGATATTTGGCAGATCGGGGCACGTGGCGAAGGCTGTACCACACATGATGCCAGATTTTTAGAACCCCCCCAAATTACCCCAGAGTTTATAGCCCACAGCGTCGGAGTCTGGAACTTTTGGAGTGAAGGGACCGGCACTATCGAAACGATGCAGAAGTTCTTAGGTATGTTGTAAGTACCATTGCTGGCGGAGGTGCTGTTATTGGAAGGCTGACTCAAGATGTATGAACTCCGACCCTGTTGTAATCATTTGTATTAATTTGCTGCGGTGCATTCGGAACCTCTTCCACCTATGCCGAATTCTACATCTGTTGGTTCGAGCTGGCAGCGCCCACCACACCCTGGACATTCCGCTTTTCGTCAAGTTGTAAAATGCCGTCGCACTTCTCCCTCGTTGGTGGAGACAACGGAGGCGAATTGGAGAATTGCATATTCAAGTGACGATATGAAAATTCTACCTACCCTGGCAGCCTGTATACGAGGCAAGCCATCGCGCCGCGCATCACCCTCTATTCCGCACCGCATACCGTGCGCCATTGGCTGTGCTGCATACCGATTCGATGTGCCCCGTCTGTATTCAGTATTGATCGCTTTTAGAGCACTTTGACATTTTGAACTTTGCCGCCTTTTCTCGAAAGTTCTTTGCCCATTTTGCTCTTCCATATGCCATGGGTGTGGATTCAGCCTTTGTAGAGGTTGATGTGCGCCGCCCATCGAGCCTTGAAGGTTTCTTGAGTCGTCAGCGTTTGGAAAAGCTTGCTACTGATCAGCAGGCTTCTATATTTCATTAACTAAGGGGAGACGCTATGTCGAATTTGGTAAGTGGCAAAAGGACACCCACCGTATAGTGCAGGTCACACAACGTGGCCTCGCAAACGGTCGCACCGAAGTACTCCGGGGCTTGCCCTCTGTTGCAGCAGGGTAGGCCGATCCAATGAAACCGTCCTGCGCCCCTCAGGACGCGCAGCCTCGGTGGCAGCCAGCGCTATTTGATGGCAGGAGTTTGCGGTTCGGATCAAACACTAGAGCGCAACACCTAATGCGCCCCAAACTTTCGGGGTACGTTGGATTTGACAAGACCAGCGGGGTCACTCTTCGCTGCCGCTGATCAAGCAGAGCCGCCCTGCGACCCTTCAACACGCTGCAGGTTTGTGCCCCTCAGCAGGCATTGATGCGGCATCTGCCAGTCCATTTCCTGGGAAGCGTTCCCAATTTCAGCGCAGATGGCCCGCAAGCGACCACGTTAGGCTCTGCTGACGACCAGTTCAAAAGCCCCTTGTGTAGAATTGGTACTATCGCACGGTTCTTGCGACTGCAATCCCGGCACCACGTTTGGCATAAAAGGGGGAACTGCACCAGCGAAAGCGTCCTAGCTCCCCTGAGCTCCCATCCCCGCAGGTGAGAGACTCTTCCGACGAGCGGGAGTCGTGCTGTCCGCGGTCGTGGCCCTTGCTGCCTCTCTCTGTTCTCAGTTCAACACCCCCCCCGTTGCGGTGAACCCCAATTTCCTTGCTGTTCTTGGCCGCACATGCATAGAAATGCGCCCCTCGCTCCGCACGGTCCGTGCGCCGGCCTTCGGCCTCTGGCGGGCGCAGCGTGGATCTGATCGGCCGGCGGCTTCGCTGAGTCCCCATCTTGGTCCCATTCAGGGCCCAATCGTCTCCCGCCGCGTCCCCTGACGATCTCTCTCGGTCACTCTCCCACATTTGGGATCCGCCCCCTAGGTAGGATCACCGGCCACTCTCGCAAGGCAAGGCGCCCGTTGGGCGTCCCTGGTCGAAGATGAAGGCAGTCGCCAAGGTCGCCCTGTTCCTCGCGGCGATGACGGTGAGCCAGACGGACCGCTGAGATCCATGTCCGGACGTCCCTCCCGCCGGTTTGCAGTGCAGATTGACGTGTCTCGATCGTTTCGACCCCTCCCCACTCTCCGGATTGTTCCCGCCATGGCGGCCCCTGTCGATCGTTCTTGTCTCTCACGTAAGAAAGCGTGACCCTACATGGGAGGGCCATCGGGGAACTGTGCCGCGTGAACCCGGGAATGGGAACCCAGACGAGTCGCGGGGGCCCCCTCTGGGCCGCTCTTGGACCGGTGCCTCGCGGGGGACCTCGTTTTTAGAAAGGCATTGCCGCGGGGAGCCGAGAAACAGGCTGAGTTTTACGTCTCTTTACGTGTGCCCAGGCATTGGCCGTCGTCCCCGGCGCACACGCCAGCCGCAATCTCATGAGTAAGTGAATGGGGAGGGCGAGATTGGAACGCTCTGCCGCATCGATCCGGCGGCTCGATCCGGCTGAGATGATTTTGCCCGACGGCGGGCACCTAGGCAGCCCGAGAGCATTGCACAGCGCCGAAGCGCCGCGATCTCTGTCGACCCACGTGGAAGTATCCGCATCCGCAGGGGTCGAGAAAGCATCTATCAAGTGATTCACTGTCTGGCCTCCGTCTTCGCCGACCAGAGTATAAGTGTGCGAGTCAGCAGGGGTCCGAAGAGCATCTCTCAAATGATTCACTGTCTGGCCGCCGTACCGCTCGCCTCATTCAGTGTTCACCAGGGTGACCTGTGTGAAGCCTGTCTGGGGCCCTTCATCATCCCTTATTGAGAACACCTACTGATTTCAACGGCTTTCTATTGAACCTTCGAGTGCGCAGCGTGATAGACAAAGGCATTGGGCGCTCATCGTCGTTCACCAATGGCATGATACAATATTCTTGAAGCTCAAAACCTAACAGTTCCATTTCGCTGGTGGCTGCAGAAGAGTACGACACCATTACGTATGCCAACGCCAAGGCCGATGCCAAGGCCAAAGGCCCCTACGGCTACGCTGACTCGGACACCACAACCTTGACGCTGCCCTACGTGTCGGGCTCAAAATCCTCCTCCAAGGCCGCCACCGCCTACCCCTACGGCTACTACTGTAAGTGCTCTGGTGTGCAGGAAAGCCGGCTTTTGGTCGTTTGCTGACGTGGTTCATGGAGCCCAATCGTGGATTTTCCGCGCGCTCGCCTGTCTCGGGGTGGCTGCCCGCGAATTGGGCTCAACAACTCCATCGCGCGGTGCCATTTTTGCTTGCAATAACCCTATTGTGGCGCAGACAGCATCGGCTCCCTTGAAGAGCGACGTCCGACAGTTCTGAATATGGTCCCCGGTCGTTGGGTGCAGATACTGTGGCAGCGGGAGACGCACAGGCCCTGGCGGTAGGTGAGTACGCCTCGACGAAAACGAAGACCACGGCCAAAACTACTCCCTACAGCGCCAAGTCCTCGTCTAAGTCGTCTGCCACAGCCGCCAGCGGCCGCAAGCTGCGCAGCATGTATGCCAACGCCAAGGCCGATGCCGAGGCCAAAGGCCCCTACGGCTACGCTGACTCGGACACCACAACCTTGACGCTGCCCGACGTGTCGGGCTCAAAATCCTCCTCCAAGGCCGCCACCGCCTACCCCTACGGCTACTACTGTAAGTGCTCTGGTGTGCAGGAAAGCCGGCTTTTGGTCGTTTGCTGACGTGGTTCATGGAGCCCAATCGTGGATTTTCCGCGCGCTCGCCTGTCTCGGGGTGGCTGCCCGCGAATTGGGCTCAACAACTCCATCGCGCGGTGCCATTTCGTTTCCGATGACCCTACCTTGGCGCGGACAGCATCGCCTCCCTTGAAGAGCGACGCCCGACAGTTGTGAATATGGCGGTTCTGGTCGTTTCGACGACACCAGCGTACCCCGCCAAAACTACCCCTTACAGCGCTAAGTCCTCGCCTAAGTTGCTCGCTGGTACGCTAGCGCGCCGCCGAGGGGTGAGAGTAGCTCGCATTGTGCATCCAATTTGTCGATGCAATGATGTGCCTCACATTTTGCTCGCCTGTACATCGCGACGAGCTGTCTCGTGTTTCTCATTATCTCATACCTCAGCTCGGTTGCCAGGCGCCTCCATGCCAGAATCTCATGATCAAACAAAAAAGTCAGCTGAGGACATCCACTGATTCAACGGCTGTCTATTCATCTTTGATCTGCCCACCGTGATAGACAAAGGCATTGGGCGCTCATCGTCGTTCACCAATGGCATAATACCATGTTCTGGAAGCTCAACCTAACAGCTCCATTTCGCTGGTGGCTGCAGAAGAGTACGACACCATTACGTATGCCAACGCCAAGGCCGATGCCAAGGCCAAAGGCCCCTACGGCTACGCTGACTCGGACACCACAACCTTGACGCTGCCCTACGTGTCGGGCTCAAAATCCTCCTCCAAGGCCGCCACCGCCTACCCCTACGGCTACTACTGTAAGTGCTCTGGTGTGCAGGAAAGCCGGCTTTTGGTCGTTTGCTGACGTGGTTCATGGAGCCCAATCGTGGATTTTCCGCGCGCTCGCCTGTCTCGGGGTGGCTGCCCGCGAATTGGGCTCAACAACTCCATCGCGCGGTGCCATTTTTGCTTGCAATGATCCTATCGTGGCGCAGACAGCATCGGCTCCCTTGAAGAGCGACGTCCGACAGTTCTGAATATGGTCCCCGGTCGTTGGGTGCAGATACTGTGGCAGCGGGAGACGCGCAGAGCCTGGCGGTAGGTGAGTACGCCTCGACGAAAACGAAGACCACGGCCAAAACTACTCCCTACAGCGCCAAGTCCTCGTCTAAGTCGTCTGCCACAGCCGCCAGCGGCCGCAAGCTGCGCAGCATGTATGCCAACGCCAAGGCCGATGCCGAGGCCAAAGGCCCCTACGGCTACGCTGACTCGGACACCACAACCTTGACGCTGCCCTACGTGTCGGGCTCAAAATCCTCCTCCAAGGCCGCCACCGCCTACCCCTACGGCTACTACTGTAAGTGCTCTGGTGTGCAGGAAAGCCGGCTTTTGGTCGTTTGCTGACGTGGTTCATGGAGCCCAATCGTGGATTTTCCGCGCGCTCGCCTGTCTCGTGGTGGCTGCCCGCGAATTGGGTTCAACAACTCCATCGCGCGGTGCCATTTTTGCTTGCAATGATCCTATCGTGGCGCAGACAGCATCGGCTCCCTTGAAGAGCGACGTCCGGCAGCTCTGAATATGGTTCCCGGTCGTTGGGTGCAGATACTGTGGCAGCGGGAGACGCACAGGCCCTGGCGGTAGGTGAGTACGCCTCGACGAAAACGAAGACCACCGCCAAAACTACTCCCTACAGCGCCAAGTCCTCGTCTAAGTCGTCTGCCATAGCCGCCAGCGGCCGCAAGCTGCGCAGCCTGGACATGTCAGGTGAGAGCAGTTCGCAATGTGCTCCAATTTGTCGATGCAATGATGTGCCTCACATTTTGCTCGCCTGTACATCGCGACGAGCTGTCTCGTGTTTCGCATTATCTCATACCTCAACTCGGTTGCCAGGCGCCTCCATGCCAGAATCTCATGATCAAACAAAAAAGTCAGCTGAGGACATCCACTGATTGAACGGCTGTCTATTCAGATTTGAGCTGCACACCGTGATAGACAAAGGCATTGGGTGCTCATCGTCGTTCACCAATGGCATAATACAATGTTCTTGAATCTCAACCTAACAGCTCCATTTCCCTGGTGGCTGCAGACAAGCCGGACACCAATTCGAATGCCAAGGCCAAAGCCGATGCCAAGGCCACAGGCGCCTTAGGCTACGCTGACTCGAACACCATAACCGTGACGCTGCCCTACGTGGCGGGCTCAGTGTCCTCCTCGACGGCCGCCACTGTCCACCCCTACGGCTACTACCCCTACTGTAAGTGCTTTGGCGTGCAGGAAAGCCGCCTTTTGGTCGTTTGCTGATGCGAATCATGGAGCCCAATCGTGGGCTTTTCCCCGCGCTCGTCTGTCTCGGGGTGGCTGCCCGCGAATCGGGCTCAACAACTCCATTGCGCGGTGCCATTTTCGCTTGCGATGACCCTATCGTGGCGCAGACAGCATCGGCTGCCTTGAATAGCGACGGCCGACAGTTCTGAATATGGTTCGGGGTCGTTGGGCGCAGATACTGTGCAAGTGGCAAGGGGCGACGCGCAGGCCCTGGCGGTGGGTGAGTACGCCACGACGAAAACGAAGACCACGGCCGAAACGACTCCCTACAGCGCCAAATCCTCGTCTAAGTCGTCTGCCACAGCCGCCAGCGGCTGAAGATGCCAAGCGCCAATTTCAGCAGGTAGGCATCAAGCACATCTACCTGACCAGAAACGTCAGACAAATTGTTGTTCCCTGATTTCCAATATAACACCTTAAAATTCATGTATCTCTGCACACACGCATGGAGGCATTTTTTGGTCTCTACCAAGGCAATCAAGGCAAGAAGCCATCCTGGATCTCCCCATCGCTAGCAGGCTTGTTTTTTACGTTTTCGTTTACGTTTTATTTACGTTTTTACGCATAAAAACATAAATTTGCAAAAGGCTCTATTTTTACGTCTATTTTTACGTTTTTACGGCGCCCTGGCACGCGTAGGTAGCACGAAGAAAGTTGTATACAATGACCAGTCGCCCGCCATTTCCAGCGCTCGCAACATACTGTCCACCTCGCTCTTGGCAAGGGCGATAATGATGCTTAACAAGAGCTCGTTTTCTGCCTTTTCCAAGGCATCTGTCTGCCACTCCCCGGACTCTGTTAATCTATATGTACTGTGCTTATGTAAGCCAGGCAATTTGTACGTTGTGCTGACGTATTTTTTCATTTCACGCCTAAAAAAGTGAAAAAAAATTTACGCGTAAAAACGTAAATACGATCAGTTTTCACGGCGCAAAAACCAAGCCTGATCTCTAGTTCCGCATCTAACGTAATGAGAGGATTGAGAACGCTGGGGGGAGGTGGCGCACATTTTAAATTCACATTAACACCACTAAAATGGGGCAAAGTTAGATTGATGACACTGCATACTGTCGTACGGGTCAGTGTTGTTTCCTGAATTTTCACATTAACACCGCTAAAATGGGGCGAATAGAAACTGTTATCGCTCCATGCTGTCATACCGGTCACCGTCGCTTATTTCTCGCTTATTGGATCCTATTTATTCCTAGCGAAAGTGGCGGGGGCAGAGGATGGTGCAGCTGGTCGTGAAGAATGTCCATATATCCAGTTGCAGCAAATCGATTGACTTGCACACCCAGCGGGCAATGTGTGCCAGCAAATAGATCACAGCAATTATCTGACCAAAGCTGCTTCGTGACAACATTGATTTGCTGAGCCCATGCAGGCAGCTGGAAAAACGCACATGTCGTTCAACTGTCCGTCGTGCGAGCGCATCTTTCTTCTTTCATGCTGAATCTCTCGCACGCTGCAGCGAAGTGTCCAGGAGACTTATGTTGCATAGTTCTGATGCGTTGATTGGACAATGAGATAAGCAAGGGACTCTGTGCAACCGCACATTGTTGCCATGAATCCATTAATAACTAATCCCCCGTACACTTCCTTCCAGGCTGCATGGCAAGGCTTCTGTTTCCAGTAGCTTTGGCTGCAGCTGCGCGAGACTTCAGGACAAGTGTCTGATGTGCGCAGGTCGCCGCGCAGAGGCAAGAGGTGCGCAGTTTTGACCAAGCTACCATTCGGGGACAAGAAAGGAAGTGAACTCCGCCAGAGCCTAGTTACCACAGTGCATATCTGCGTCGAGGGAGCCGCCATGAGATGAGTGCGCTGGACGTGCAGTCGATGATATGCTTACCGCCGCGGTCTCGAATGGACCGCCGCTGGGACGTTTGGCAGATCGGGGAACGTGGCGAAGGCCGTACCACGCATGATGCCAGATTGTTAGTAGCCCCTGCATTACCCCAGAGTTTAGAGCCCACAGCGTCGGAGTCTGGAACTTTTGGAGTAAAGGGACCGGCGCTATCGAAGCGATGCAGAAGTTCTTAAGTATGTTGTAGGTATCATTTCTGGCGGAGCTGCTGTGATTGGAAGGCTGACTCAAAATGTGTGAACTCGTAATAACTTGTCCTGATTTGCTGCGGTCCACAGGGAGTCTGTTTCACCTGCGCCGAATTCTGTATTGTTGGCTCGCGCTGGCAGCGCCCACCA
This sequence comes from Ostreobium quekettii, assembly GCA_905146915.1. NCBI lineage: Eukaryota > Viridiplantae > Chlorophyta > Ulvophyceae > Bryopsidales > Ostreobiaceae > Ostreobium > Ostreobium quekettii. The sequence continues at coordinate 33,404 of CAJHUC010000340.1, read as the reverse complement.
CACCCTGTTTACATTCCGCTTGTCGTCATGTTGTCAAATGACATCACAATTCTCCCTCGTTAATGGAGACAACGGGAGCGAATTGGAGTACTGCATATTCAAGTGAAAATGCTGAAATTCCCCCTGCCTTTGCAGCCTGCATACGAGGCAAGCCATCACACTGCGCATCGTCTGTGCCGCGCAGCATACCGTGCTCCTTTGGCCGCGCTGCATGACGACGCGATGTGCCCTGCCTGTAGTCAGTGTTAATCGCTTTTAGAGCGGCACACGCAGCACTTTGAAATTTTGAACTTTTCCACCTTCTCTCGAAAGATCGTTTTTCCGATTTGGCTCTCCCATCACTAGGAAAAAAGGGCCAAATAACACTTTTTCGAATACACATAAAACACATTTCATCATAGTTTTACACGCTAAGAACACATAAACAACACAAACCCGTAAACTTTGTACACATTTGAACACGTGTTATTTGGCCCTTTTTTCCTAGTGCATATCCCATGGATGGGGACTCTGCCTGGGTAGAGGTTGACGCACTGGGAAAAAAGGGACCAAATAAAACTTCTTGCGAACACATATATTTGCATTTCGTCAGCGTTCTGCACGCTAAAGAAACGAAAGCAACAGAAACCCGAAAAAATTGTACACGCTTGAGCACCTGCAATTTGTCCCTCTTTTTCCTAGTGATCAACGCCGCACATCGAGTCTTGAAGGTTTCGTGAATCTTAGCGTTTCGAGATCCTGCTACTGTTCATCAGGCTTTCATTTTTCCAACAAATTAATGGAAGGCTCTATGTCGAATTTTGGTAGGCTTTTATTTTTTTAACAAATTAATGGCAGACGTTATGCCGAATTTGGTAGGCTTATACTTCCTCCGTCCGGAATTAATTGTCCTTTTTGAGAGACAAAATTCGTTACAAACAACACCTTAAAATTGCCTAAAAATATCGGAATCGGAAAGATTGGGCTGCAACGCCCTTAACTACCAATTTTTAGGAAAAAATAATTAGTACCACACTCTCTGGCCCCAAAAATTGGCCGAAAATCGTCCACAAAGTGTGCATGCAGATTCCGCATCTGCTAGAGAACTGCACGTTTCTGGGTCACTCCCGTCCTTGGTGCACTATAGATAAGCCTGTCATTTTTGCAGTGAAGGGCGGTGTCCCTTGTGTGGAATAGGGCTTGCCAAACACGCGCGAGCATGTCTGGATCCCCATCGTAGAAGGCCATTATCGTAGTTTTGACGATTTTTGAAATCTCGGCCATCGTCGATCTTTGGCGTGCATACGTAAAACAAGCGGATAAGGCCAGGTCACAGGGTGTTCAAGCTTGGGCTATGCGCGAGCTATTGTTCCAAGGTTATGCAATAGACTTGTTTGGACAATCTGCCACGATTGAGGCTTGAATCGTTGTTTTTGTGAGCAGCCTGGCCCACACCCCACAAACCGCCGCGACTTGCCAATTCTTGCATGCAATCCACAATCTATCGCAGCCCAACAAGTGAGTTTTCTTTTGAGAGACATATTTTTATCTATGATCACGATCACCTTATCACGATCTGCCCATTCTTGGGTGCAGTCCGCAATCTGTCGCAGCCCAAAAAGTGCGTTTCCCTTTAATAATCAATAGTTTTATCTATCTATCTAGCTAGTCTTCTCAAGCTCAAGCCCTTCAAGTGCCAAAAAATGGTCGATTCGCTATTCCTATCCAGGAGAGTCGCTACCTAATTGCCCCCTAATTGCCCCATAATTGTCCACCGCTGAATGGGGTGATGGCCACCACCTTCCTAAAGGTTTGTGAGGAATTTGGGAGTCCTCTTGTAGTGTCCCTCGTAGTGGAGTTAGAGGTCCAAATGTCATGGTTCAGAAATTTGGACCTGATGGGCATCTCTTGGCCAATCGAACTTGAACTGCAGTCGCAAAACACGGCGACTTCCACGATCAGGACTTTCAAGACACATTTTCTGTTGCCCTTTGCCTTTGCCAGCACCTCCATGATCTTCTGTCCAAATGGCGTAGATAGTTTTGCCCGGGCGGCTCTGTAGCGCTGCCGGAAAGGCGTGCTCCTCAAAACAGCGAAAATGGCCATTACAACAGGGATGCTGAAAAACTGGTGGGTCTCTGGCTAAATGACCCTTGCTACAAAGTACTGCCAAATCCGCAATACTCAATGGATTGGCTTGAAATTTCGACTGCACATTCCTAAACCATAGGCGCAGTCTTACAAGAAATTTGAATGAGAAATCAAATGTCTATGATAGAGAAGTAAGGCACCAAAGTCATGGAGGACAATTAATTCCGGACGGAGGAAGTATGCTTTCAACAAATTACTAGAAGATACTATGCCGAACTTGTTAGGCTTTTATGTTTTCAACAAATTAATGAAACACGCTATGTAGAATTTGATAGGCTTAGACTCAATTTGACACCAGGGGGTTCGGGGCTCCGGACCTGTGACACTGAAAGATTATGTAATTGACACGAAATCGGAATGCTTGCCACTGATCAGTAGGCTTTTATTTTTTCACCAAATCAGAGAAGACGCTATGTCGAATTTGGTACGCTAAGCGTCGACTTGACGCCAAGATTAGACAACCCCCACCCCCACCTACCCCGCCCCACTCCACCCCTATGTAGCGTCTTCCCTAAGTAATAGGATTTTAACATAATTCACATCGATATGAACTTCTCTCTGGGAGAACAATGGCATGTATGCCGTGGAAGTGGAAGATTCTGCGACAATTTGGCCGAGTCCCGCTCCGGCCAAAGAACTTAACCTGACAGTATCGTATGAACTTATACCGTACCAAATCATGATATATGTGACTGAGCGATACCTCGTGAGCTTCGCCCACTCGAAGTGAGCCGCAATCTCTTGGCTCGAGCGAGTCGGCAGTGGCTCCCGGGGCGAGGAACCGTCCGCTCGGGAATGCCGAGTGCAAAAGCCATTTGTCGCGTGGAATCGGGACATGGATAGCTTTAGGCGCCAGACAGATCGGGGTTCCCGGCAACATTGATGGGGTGCGCATGTACTGCTTGGCACGGGCAGTGTCGGTACTAATGTCGTACGCGGAAGCCTTGAGCACCTTCGCCGTTGTTCACCTGTCCGTTGACCACTGGCCGCCCATGTTGATTGGACTGCAAAATCTGCAGCTCCATTAGCATGGGCATTAGAATTTATTGCTAATGCTCCTGTGGCCCCGATCTCAGTACACGACAACGGCCACAAGCTCGCGATTGCGGCCAGCACTTGCGCCTTGACTGGCGTTTTCACTACAGGCGTCAAGTTCAGAAGGGTCTGATGTACCGTTGCGACTTTTGAGGAGTACGCTCCCCCACATCGCGCGATGTCAATACACTGGCAAAAAGGATACTTGGCGATGCCAGCTGGGACGCCATTTTGACATGATGTACCGTTGCGACTTTTGAGGAGTACGCTCCCCCACATCGCGCGATGTCAATACACTGGCAAAAAGGATACTTGGCGATGCCAGCTGGGACGCCATTTTGACATGATGTGGCACCAGGGCCGTGATTCGTGATTGCTACGGGATCAAAGCAACTGCGATTCTATCAATTAATGTCATAAAACATCGCAATTGGTATCTCAAGAACGATGTCTTCTACAGCGGATATGGTTTTATGGGTTCAGATGCGTGTACGATATGTTGGCCAGAATCGACCTGGTCAATTTTTGATTGGCCAGTTCCGGGTTTTGACAGTGTGCCTGGTGGTGATGCATGCCGGAAATTCAAAACCAATCTGAGCAAAAAAGCATCACAGAATTTTGAAGAAATATTTAGGTATTGAAGAGCCATTGAAATATTTGAAGAAATACAACAGCATTTGAAATCACTGAAGGAAATACTGAAGAACTTGATGGAAAATCTGATTGTTAAAGACACCATTTTGCAGTTGAGATGGTGCTCACGGAGCATTGGCGTTTCACAATCAACGAAGGATGGACATGACCTGTGGTTCACAAATTGAAAGCAAGTAATAATTTTATCTTAAGTTTCATTGGTTGGTGCCTTGTACATATGACCCCATTTGTGGGCAACTTACAATAACAATCCACTTCCATGTTTTTTCCCGAGGCTGGCACAGGAACCGGCGGCCTAGTGCTGATGCTGCACAGCCAAGAGCGGAAAACACAGGCCCAAAGCTGGCGCGGCAAGAAAGACAAGGGAAGCACCAAACACAATGAAGAAAATGAACCTTTTGACGAAAACTGGTCTATCCGAAAGATAGCACACAAATTGGGCACAGATTCAGTGACGCGGTCAAAGACATTCAGAAATTGCAATGAAAGCCAACAAAAATCGGCAAATTTTGGATTGGAATGTTAAAGGATGAACTCTTATTTTTTTGTTTATGGGCTTGTAGCTTGTGTTCCTAAGCGCTCGATCGCCTGTTTGAGCTTGTGTGTGCCTCTGTACAGAGGCACACATGTGTGCCTGCGTGTGCCAATGCTTTTGCATTTATGTGGCTTTGTGTTTTTGAGTCTTTCTATGCCTCAACTGCGTCCTCTCCTGCGTCTCCTCTCCTGCGTCTCCTCTCCTGCGTCTCCTCTCCTGCGTCTCCTCTCCTGCGTCTCCTTTCCTGTGTCTCCTCTCAAGCGTCTCCTCTCCTATGTCTACCATGCCTCAACCCCACTCCACAGTTCGTCATCCGCCCCTTTTGTCATAAAATACAACAGGCCAGTTGTGGAGCTGAACCAGCTTCGCCTGCAGATTAGATGCCACATTTCCCAAAATTTGCAAATGAGCATAACCACCCACAAAATTTAACGGAACCCAGCAACGACCGGCCGAAAAACAATGGCCACAAAAAGCACGTCACAGATGGCAACGGAGGGTGCAAAAACGCAACGGAAAAGAAGCATTGCTTACAAAACTCGCCGGCCAAGGAACGCCCCCAACAAAAGTCAGCGCAATAAAATACACATACCAAGCTGACGTGCACGAATAGCCACGGAGGTCAGCATCCATAACAGCCATAGAATGAACAGAAACAAGCAAACGCGGTCCGCAAAAGACATAAAAAAATGAAACGTAAAAAAAAAAACTGAGGGGTCGCCACTAGTGTAAGGGATCACTAACACCGGATCGCTCCGTGCTCAGGTGGAAGACTGGTTGCTCAAATGTGTACAACACAACATCGAATAAGGCGCACTCGACAGTGCTGAGAAATTGGAAGCAGATAGGTTTGATCTGAGTGATTTGAAGGAGGGTGACGTACCCAGGGAACTGGATACTAGGAAAAGATATACTTCCTCCGTCCCAGATTAATTGTCGTCTATTTGAAAGGCTAAATTTGTTATGAGGACAACCTGAAAATTTCAAAACAAGGTCAAAATCGAAAATATCGCATCTCAAAACCCTTGACTATCAATTTCCACGAAGAAAAAGTGAGGCATGACCCTTTTGAGCGCAAGGCGAAAGTAAAGTTTGGTCATTTTTGACCCCAAATATTGAGATTTACTATGCAAAAAGAGCCTTGATACAAAGTATTGCCAAATCCTCAATACGTAATGGATTGACTTAAAATTTTTATGGTGTGCTCTCAACTCAAAAACACAACCGTAGGCGAAATTTCATTGAAAACAAGTGTGATCATAATGGAGAAATAATGCCCCAAAATCATAGACGACAATTAGTCTGGGACGGAGGAAGTAGTTGATATGGATTAGGGTACAGGCATGGCAGCAGGCTTGGTTTTTACGCCGTAAAAACTTATCTGTTTACGTTTTTACGCATAAAAATAGTTTTCACGTTTCTACACGTAAAAACGCGTAAAAATGCGTAAAAACAGCGTAAAAACTGCCTGGTGTACAGAAGGACAGTACGTACACACTTACGGAACCCGGAGTGTGGCACCCCGATGCTCTGGAATGGGCAGAAAACGAGTTTTCGTTAAACGCCATTATCGCCTTTGCCAAAGGCGAGGTAGACATTGTGTTGCGGGTGTGGATATGACCGATCACTAACCATAGTATGCAACTTTATCGTGTAGCCTGGGTGTCCCAGGGAGCTGTAAACACGTAAAAATAGCCGTAAGAATAGGCCCTTTTGCAAATTTACGTTTCTACGCATAAAAACGTAAAAGACAAAACGTAAACGTAAATGCAAGTTATTATTTCCTGAGAAAACTGGATTTTTGGCACGGCTTTTCATGCTTTTGTGCCCAACATGAAAATATGTGAGTGATGACGCCAGTGTAGGAGTGGGTGATTTGAAGGAGGGTGAAAAACCCAGGGAACTGGATAATAGAAAAAGGTAGAGTTGATATGGATTAGGGGACAGGCATGGCAGCAATATGTAGTTATTGTTTCCTGAGAAAACTGGATTTTTGGCACGGCTTTTTATGCTTTTGTGCCCAACATGAGAATATATGAGTGATGACGCCAGTCTAGGAGTGGGTGATTTGAAGGAGGGTGAAATACCCAGGGAACTGGATACTGGGAAAAAGTAGAGTTGATATGGATTAGGAGACAGGCATGGCAGCAATATGTGGTTATTGTTTCCTGAGAAAACTGGATTTTTAACACGGCTTTTATGCTTTTGTGCCCAACATGAAAATATATGAATGATGACGCCAGTCTAGGAGTAGCTGCAAGTTACAACCGTTTTCCAGGTTGACTAAATTCTTATCAGTGCTGACCAGTTTGAGCTTGTTTCCGATCAGCTTGGAGGAAGGAAAATTAAATGACAAGAAAGTATGATAAATTTTAAAGTTGTTTGACTGGAATTCGAATCCATGGTCAGTGGCGTGTTTCATCGAAATGGACCTAGTGTGGTTTACTGACAATTGCTCCTCTTGCAAGAGGGAGACAAGAGACGATAATATTATTGTGCTGGAGTTTACATTGATTATTTATTAGAATTTGAATGCCTGCAAAGAATAATGCGCCTCTTTTTTTGCCAGAAGTTGGATGGGTAAGGCATAACAAGATATCTATGAGGGGTGCACAACACCGCTCATGTGACCGTGATGGAATCTGGGGCATGTGCGTGAAATATCGTGACCGTGGTTGCCAAGTAAGATCCCGGGGCCGTTCTACGTTAGGAGCACCGCACAAAAAGGTTATGCTGTGTGGAGTGTGCGGGCAATGGCTAATAGAGGGTATTGGCAAGGATATCAGATTGGCTATATATTGAGGTGGAGGCTTTTGTTGGACGGGGAAAGGACTGGGTGCAAGCGGGTGTTGCTGAAGGCTTGTGCGCGGGCAATGGTGTACGACAATATTCCTTGCGAAGATTCAAGTTACAACAGGCTGGCCTGTTCAGCGACCAGGCGCCCTACCTTCCAAGCGGTCCCTGCCCTGTGAGTCACCGCCAGAGCGCTGCAATGCTTGGGTCGTAGACACCAGAGAAGTTCGCTTCCTGATAGTTCGTATCGCTGTGACTTGTGCCGTCGCCAACCGCAGTTTAATGGATGTGTCCTCACCATCCTTGCCCGGTGTGCGGTCTCACAAGACTAATGGTTAGGTGTTGTCAGACATTTTGAGCCATGTGCAGCATCCTTTTACTTGAGCCTGCTTGACTGACTGGATATGATCGAGGACCAGCTGAATGTCATCAACACGTCCCCCAACAAACAGTGTGCCCATTCAACGGGTGGACAACAAGATACTTCGGACCGCCAACAATGGACAAATGCTTAGTTCTCAAGGGTCGCCTGACCGTCTTGTGGGTCTCCTGATTGTTATATAGTTTTGGAGTAGCTTGGCTCGCTCTTTGCACATTGGAGCCACCAAATTAAGTTGTACGAGGGGCATATATCATTCAGCTACAAGGAAATCTGTCTAGATGTTGCCATACCTGATCAGGCAACTTCGCATTGCATGGTTTTCTTGCAATTTTCCTGGAAGTTTTTCTTGCATATTCTCTTCCACATTTTGACATCCGCAAGATACCTTCCTCTCCAACTTGCTGCAATAACAAGTGACACCCCAGCTCTCAATTCCTTGTAAAATTTCCCCAAAAAGTAGAAAAGAAAAGGAAAGACCACAAATCCTCTCACCTTCGAAAATTTTCTTAGGATATACAAACATCGATTTGCGCCAGTGTCTGCTCCAGGCCGCTTCCGTGCGACAACGTTCGGAGGCCCGGGAGATTGGTCATTAATGCTCATTATAAGTTCAATTTCGGCATATTCATGCCAAGCAAAGAAAGCTACTTTGGCCACAAGAACAATGATTACCAGCGGCAACGGTATTTGAACGCACCAAACACAGCAACCACAAAGCTCTTGCGCAGGCTGGCCATCTGTCCAGCACAAAGGGCACAAAGTACTCCGGCATTTGCAGAACAGCTGAAGTGTGAGAAATGCCGAGAAGAACATGAATCAGCCTCCCAATAATGGTAACTAGTGGGAGGTCTGGGCGCTTGCACACACCAGCCATTTGCGTCGACTGAGCGCCCACTCAGGGTCCCCGTTTGTTCATTATTAGTTGCAGATTCCATCTGCAAAATCTGGCTGCTTATATCCTTCAATTGCTGTCCAATGTTCTACACCGTCCGCCAGCGTCGACCATACTGTTTTCGCGCTATTTGCACAAGGATCTTTGGGCATTGCACTGTGTACGTTTTCGTAAAATTTTCTCAATCTGAACTGCAAGCTTCGGCACCCAGACCCCCCGAGTGAGCACTTCTACTGAGAAACTTCTTCTACTGAGATCGTATAGAACGCCGTTAGGTTTGGACATTAATTTTTTTTCAAATCGCTTCATTTCCAGTAGAATTTCAACGCCACAACCAGTTTTTAAGTTAACAAGAAGACTTCAAAGGATGTCCAGGATAATGCCAAAGGGTAATTGATAGTTTGCGCAATGTTTAACATTGCATAGAATAGAATTAACTGCCGATGTCTCCACCCCATCCACCATTTCTTGAATGCAAAGTCGTGCTCTTTAAATGTGCAACTCTTAAACAAATCGTATGTTTTCCAATCTTCTGACATGAGGTGTTTTGTGCGGTCTGGGTCTGCCTGCAAACATCTACCAAAAGCAGGCTCGGGCCCCAGAGTCACGGTATGACGACCAAATTCCTTGTAACTCAGAATCAATAATCCAATTAACAACAATTCTAAATTTCCGAGGTAAATGTGGTCCAGGTATAAATGCTGAGGTCACTACATGCAATGGACGAAATGTATTGAACAGAAAGGTGCATGGATCCTCGATTACATCATTTGTCGCACGAACAAGCAAATGGCCTTGCAGTAAATTAGATATCGGCAAACAACAAGGCCAAAGTGGTGCGGCACACGCTGATAACAAGCTTTCGTGCAAAATGTCGGTAAGGGGGTCATGAAAAACAACAAAACGTGCATTTTGGCCAGTAGCAAAATGCAACAAAAATGCCATAGCAACAGGGATGCACACAAACGTGCCATTTTTGGGGCACCAAGCACACAAGGAAACCACAATGTTGCGCACAAAAAGAATTAGTTTGAAGCCGGTCGAGGACGCCTACAACCACCTCACAATCTGTCCATGCGACCCACAAGCTGTGGGTGCAGCATAGCTTCGCACTAACAATTACAATTGGCGTTACATACAATGGAAATTACAAGTTGCTAGGTATAGAAATGGCCCCTCCCCCGTCTAGCACATTTCATCCCAACGCTCCAGCTCTGCCTGGAGACGCCGTTTGTACTGGGGGTGGATGCACCCCCTCCCAACCCCATTGGCCTCTAACCAAACGTCACAAATGACATTGTCGGAGGACACCTCCCCCTGTATTTGCCGCCCTTCCACCCAGCGCCCATTGAGCTGGGCATCATCTGAGGCGTCGAAACGGAGGGTCCCCAAGTTGTAGGGGGGCCGGGGCTGGAACTCGCTCTCATAATACACCACGGTGAATATTTTCTTCACCGTGGACCCACACCCCTCCGTGGCCCTTGCCCCCATGACAATGGCAATGTCGAAGCGCCGGCCCCATTCCTTGGCATCGGCATCGGACATGGCAATGGCCACCTGGTGGCCGGCTTCTATGTCCCGCGCGGCATCAAAGGGGATGTACTCTCTGTCGTTGGGGAGAGCGGAAGGTGTCCAAATAGCAGGGGGCGCTCCCCGGGCACCGGGCCAATGTCCCTACGGACGACACCGCCAGTGCGATGGTGAGGTCACCACTGGGGCAAGCAAGCCGGAGTCACACCGGGCGGATGGAATGCTATTAATAACGGCTGAGCTGCACTCGCGAATGCATGAGCCGGGACGCTGGAGGCTGGCGCAAGGGAGGGGTGGCCATGGTGAAAACGTACCAGCGCTAAGTGCCCCCTTTGTCGATGGCGAATGTGGGTCTGCCACTCCCGTCGAGAGGGAATGTGCGCTCGTGGGAGGCAATGAAGCCCTCCCACCATCGCACGGCTCTGGCCATCCGGTGGAGCTTGCGCCGTTTGATGTCCTCCGCGGCGGCGGGGTCCCCACACACGTCAAGTTGGCGCCTCCACCTGCCAATCTTCCCGATGACCCTCTTCTTGACGTCCTCAAAGTCCTGAAGTGCTGCCCTTGGCTCCCAGCGGAGGTCGGCAAACCTTGGGGTGGGTTTCCCCGGGACGAACACCGGCCATCCCCGGCCGTCGGGCGTGCCCACCCACGGGCTGTCCTCCCTGTCATGTTCGCGGGCATACACGACGGGCTCCCCCCCCCTCTAGCATGAACTTGAAAGAGTGGAAGCACCTGCCCAGAGGAGCGCGCACCGCAGTGAAGCACTGTGGAGCCGGGGAGGCGTCATTGCGGTCAGCGCCGCGCGCTGGCGGATCAGGCAGCAGGAAGCACACCGGCATATACCGAGGGGTCTACCCCTAAAACGCTGTCAGAAATGGTGCGGGTTTGCGCGCGTCGTGCACGCAAACCCTCCTTGCTTGCCACCAAACTTAGGATGGCAGCGGACACAAAGCACACCCTTGATTGGCAAACGGGAGCATTGGTGTGGAGGACACGTCCAAGGGCAAGTGCACCCCCCCAAGCAAGTCGATCACTCCCTATGAGTAGCAGGGAGGAAGACACGGCGAAAGAACGGAAGCCCCTGCCTGCAACCAAGACTGAGGATAGGCAGCTGGGAAGAAAGTAACACCGCACGAGATGGATTGGGGCGGTTGAAGGAAGCGAGGCGCACGTCAAGGCAACAACTCCGCATTTGCGCGCGCGGTGCGTGCAAGCGCACGCCAGTCCCACACACGTCAAGAGCGGACAGGAGAGGTCGCCTGGGACGGCCACTGCGAGTGCACCTTTTGTTGTCCCGCCCCGTTCCGAGGCCTCTAAAGGTGTGCATCCGGACGCCCGCATCCCCTTCCTCGCCGTCCTCCTCCTCCTCCTTGACGCCCCGCTGGCAGTCGCGCTTGTACCTCAGGAGGCGCCGGAAATCGGCGACGCGGTCCACCCACGTGTTCACCTTCCGCGAGCTCCCCACGCTCGCGTGCTCCCCCCACGCCTGGTGCGCCACGCCCATCAGGTGCTCTAGGCACAGTGCCCCCTCCCGGTTGATGGCGGAGGCCACGAGGCTGAACGTGGCATCTATCTCCTGGTGCGTATGGCCCACTGGCAAGAAGAAGACGCGCACCTCCTTGAACACCCCCTCCCCCACCAGCATGGCGCAGAACCCAAGGAGGTAATGGTTCTTGTTGTCCTTTGCTGTGTTGTCCATCTGCAGGTGCAGCACGGGGGGCAGGCTGCGGCAGGGGGGCAGGAGCCCCGGGGCGGCGGCGTCGCAGCGGGCCACGTCTCTGACCATCTTGCAGAGGCACGTCAGCGTCAGGTTGCCGGACGCCGCCCACTCGGGGAACGACCAGAAGCCCCACCACCTGTGGCCGTAGGCGATCCCGCCCATCAGCTTGGTGGTGAGGGGCAGGCCCACCTCGTTCGCCTTGCTTTTGGCCATTTTGTGCGGGATCGCCGTTTTGGCCTAGTCCATGCCGTCGATGTTCAGGTATAGGACCTCCTCGGGGTGGTCGAGGGCGTACCGCCTCCTTTCCTCCATCGCCCTCCTCGCCGCGGCCACGTACGCCTCGTGCTTGTGGAGTATCCGCTGAGCGGCATCCCTGGCCGGCCCCGTGGCGAGGCTGGTGGTCTCCTTCAGCCTCACGTAGGTGTCGCACTTGGCGAAGGGCTGGTGCCGGTACGTGCGAACCTGGGGAAGGCAGGGACAGGAAGAACGGGCTTAGGGTTGATTGGCTGGAGTGCCTAGAAGACGAGGGGAGGGCCTGGGACCGCGGGCCGCCGCTTACCTGGAAGTGGCATTGAAGCCACGTCCTGTGGAAGGTGGTGTAGGAGACGGGCTGCTGGGGGGGCTGGCGGGCGGCTGTCGCATGGCAGTAGTACTCGTAGACTGGACTGCAACGTTGAGAACAGCCCCGCCGGTAGGAACTCCTTGGCCTTGACCTCCCCGGTGCGCCGGTCCCTCATAGTGCGGTCGGGGAAGGGCTGGGCGAGGCGGCCCACGAGGTCCCCCAGCTAGTCGGCGCAGTCGTACCTCCCCTTCCCGTGGCGCTGGGTCCTCCAGTTTCCGTGGTGGTGCACCTTCGACACCACCCCACTCCGACCCCTCCCCTGTGTGCTCTTCCGGTACACGGTGTCGGCGCAGACGCCGTGCCACAAGGCGAAAGCCTTGATGCACACAACCTTGCCCCTAACCCTCCACTCATAGCGCTGGCGACGGGGCTCGGCGGGCCCGCCGTCTCCACCGGGCCCCACTGCGGAGTAGAGGTGGCCACCCGGATCCGTTAATAGCGGACAGAGGTTAATTTCCGTTAATTTTCCGTTAATTAACGGAAAATAACGAAAAAAGACAAAAATTAACCAAAAATTAACGGATTTTTGGATTTTTTGGGGATTTTTGGGTTTTAGTCATACTTATAGTTATGGAATTCGCTATTAGAGAGTATGTTTGTATTTTATTTCAACTTATGCATACTAGATTTTCAACTAGCCGCAGTTGTTGTGATTTTTTGGGTTTTTTTTCGATTTTTTTGATTTTTTTTCGTTTTTTCTGAATTTTTCTCCCTTTTTCTTTAACGAAATTTAACGGACAGCTGATAGAAATTAACGAACCGGATTTAACGGACCGGATGGCACCCTTGAGTGGCCACCTCTACTGCGGAGGCGCCTCCCACCCGGCAGCGCGAGATGTCCGCCCAGAGGTCGGCGTCCGCCTCGTCGAACCGGCGAATCGCCCGCACAACCTTCCTGGCCACAAGCTCATCGGCCGTGAAGAGCTGGTGGCACTGGCGTGGGCAGCACTGCGTGGGGACCCCCGCGGCAAGGGCGTCAGTGACGGCGCTCTCCATTTTCTCGAGCCTTCTCCTCTTCGCCGGCTTGGGCGAGTCTTCGGCGAGGTCGCGCCTGCCCCCCTGGCCATCCGAGCAGGTCGACCTTCGCTTCCTGGGGGACGTCATCTCGTCGAAGCGGTCGTGCATCATCTCGATGGTCTCCTCTCGTACGCGGCTGGACGAGGCGCCGGACGCTGGCGTGGCGAGGTGCGAGAGGTACGCAGCAAGAATGTCGCGGGAAGCGGAACTGCCGCTACTTCGCGGCGTGGCGCTGCTTGAAATGGACGAGGTCGTCAACTCCATCCCGCAAGCGGGCCCTAGACGATGGACAACGAGCGCAGTGTCACCGATTGAACCCAACGAGGTTGCCGAGGAACCGGTCAATGGAGAAGTACTGCCGCTCGCCCATTCGGGACAAGAGGGGGACCACGCAGTTGCGGCGAGGCCTCTGGGCAGTCGTCAGCCCGGAAGAGGGGGCGGCACTGTGCCGATGCCCTGAATGGTTTGCGCACACCGCGCATGCAAACACGATCAGCAACACGCCGACTTTGATTGCAAAGGGAACCACCCGCCATTTACAGAGACCATTGTTCTTGTATGATGGCATTGTCACATCAGGCGAAGAGGCTCCTGGAGCTGCGTTTGCACGCGCCGCACGTGCAAATTGCAAGGCCCCCTACCCTGCGGGGAGAACGCAACGCACGGCACTATTTGGATTGGCAGCTGAGCGGGCTGGGAGCGCGGCCGGCAATGCGTTCTGCGCAGCGGGTGTCACTGTACAGTGGGATTCTGATGGAAATTGCACGCGCGGCGCGCGCAATTTGGAATGCGTTGTGAGCCGACGGCGTCCGTGCTCAACGGGACTGGGGAAGACACTCTTGCATGCACGGCGCGCGCAAAGGGGGACGCGCTCCGCGTTGCAGGCGTCCATGCACATTGGCGCGAGCTCGCGCCGCACGCACTGGAAGGTGAGGAAGATCCGACGTCACATGTGGAGGGTTGTACGCGCACGCCGCCCGCGCAAAAACACCACCGGACGGGGACGGGGCCATGAGGGAAGGCCCGCCGGGGGGACGCGCTCCGCGTCGCAGGCGTCCATGCACACTGGCGCGTGCATGTTCCGCTCGTATTGGGGGGCAGGAGATCCGCCGTCACATGTGGGGGCCTCTATGCACGTGCCGCCCGCACAAAACACCGCCGGACGGGGACGGGGCCACATGTGACGGCCTGCCCGGAGCCTGACAGGCAGGGCCCCCAAGCTTCCCCGGTGGCGCACCTACCCGGTGATGTGGCCAACGGCGGCTGGATGCCAGATCTGGCAAGGGAAGAAAGAAAACCAGCCGCCACTGGCGACGACGGTGCACGGTGGACGCGAGCAGGGGGCCAAGGGCACGGCGGCATGCGCATGGCGGCGGGGCGCACCTGGTTGGCGGTGTCGATGCGGTCCCAGTGGCCCGGCATGCTCCTCCATGTGCGGTGGGCGGGCGGCGGCACAGCGACAATTGACCACACGACAACGAAAGCCGCGTATGTGGCCCCGGGAGAATCTACCGAATCAGAATATTCGCCACGTCAGGATTCGGGCGCGTGGCCACCACGCGATCGGGGCGTCGCTGACCACGGGATTGAGTGATGGGCGTGTGCCCGGCACGTGCCCGAATCCTGACGTGGCGAATATTCCGATTCGGCAGATTTGGGGATGCTGAAACCGGGCGATCTGGTCCACGGGGCCGCATTCACCCCCGCCCGCATGGCCACCGCCGCCGTCAAGCCGCCCACGCCAACAGCATTCAGGTGCGTCGCAACTGGCGCTGGCACCGCCATGCGCCACGGCGCAGGGCCTCGTCGCCCTGCATGCCGCCATTTGGTTGGTTTGCTAGCCACTTGCGAAAGGAGCTTCATGGCTTGCATTGCGGTCGTGGGACGGGGTTGCCATGTACTGCGCGACGGCCAGACTCCCGCGCGCGCACATGGGGGGCTGCTTGCATTGGAGGCAAGGTTGCCACGATGGGAGGGCTTGCCGTTGACGTGCGGTCACATGTGCATGCGCTCCGGCAAGCGCGAGTGAGAGGTGCGGGGTTTGCGCGCGCCCCGTGCGCAAGCGCCCCACATGTGGCAAACTTTTCCGGGGACGGGGAAGGGGACCGCCGGTGAAATCCCGCGTCACATGTAAGCCGGAACAAGCTGGCGACATTTTCGCAGCTGCCAGTCGCCGGAGGCGGCCACATGCGACCAACCATCCGCCCAGTTCATTCTCCCACAGTGATGCCGACGCGTGTTGCATGATCCCGCGGGATGTGGCCAGCGGAACTGGTCCGCAGGGGCGCACGCAGCAGTGCCCACGACGCGTCTGCACAGTCGTTCGTTGGACAGGGGAACAGGTAGTGCCTGTTTGTGTGCGCTGCGTGCACAAACAGCTGGCCAACAACTCAATGGGTTGTCACAGAATGAGGCACCGGTGCGATACCCTGCAATTTTACATGACCGTCTGGCCCCCATCTCCCCCTTGCACACCACAGGTCCGCACTACTCCGACATCGTGGAGTGGGAGCACGCCTCGGAGGCTTGCGTCTGAACACCGCATGCGGCCAGCGGAGCCGAGGTGAGTTCACTGGCCCCCACGGCGATGCTGGCGTCGCCGATGCCCGGTTCCCTGGCCTCGACAGTGGCAACTGGGGTCCCGTCCACGGTTCGGTCCGCTGACGCGGATCCTGTCGCGGTCTTCGTGGGCGCCTTCAGCGTTGACCGCCACCGGATCTCCTCTTCCTGCGAGGGCCAGTCCTCGTAGCACCCCGCCCAGACCGCGGCTTCCAGGGCCTGCTCCTTCTCGGCGGTGTCGTTGTGGTCGTCCTTGTTGTTCCGGTTCCACTCGGTGAAGTCCTTGGCCTGCTGGAGGGTCAGGGCCCTACCAGCGGCAATGGTGCGAAGGAAGTACTTGGTGTCCGCAAACACCTCCCGGGCGAGGGCGCCCCCCTGGCCTTGATGAGGCCAATGTCCTCCCGGGGGATGGACCGGAAGAACGGCTCCGCCAGCCTGGCGCACGCCCCCCCGAACATGAACTTGATGCTGTACATGGCAGCCTCGTCGTCGAGGAACGCCTGGAAGTTCTCGGGCAGCGGCGCGGACACGGTGGCGGTGTGCTGTGAGGACAAGCAGTCGAGGGTGAGTATTGGGAGGTAATCAGGACAGTCTGCTATTGGGGCTTTGCGCACGCCACGCGCGCAATCAAGAGGGACTGTACTCACCGTGTCGTCAAGCAGACCGAGCTTCAGCAGGGACTCCGCCAACTCCTGCACGGTGCGGGAATCTGGGTTCCGGCCGGCCTCCAGTGCGGCGAACAGCTGGCCCTCCCGGTGGAAGAGGGTCTGGAGACGGCGGCGGGCGCAGTTGTTCTGGACCGCATCCGTCTCAAACCCCAGAGCGTCGCGTCCCTCCAGGAGGGCGGCGACCATCGCCGTGCCGGTGCCGTTGCACAGGCTCAGCACCGACCCTAGGCTCGGGGCCAGCAGGCGCACCAGGAGCCGAGACTCTTCCAGGGACTTCTGGGTGCGGTTCACCTTGCGCTTGCGGTCCCCCACAAGCACGGCGTCCAGCTCGTGCCTCCCGCACTTCGACGCCGCCTCCGGCTTGGGGAAGAAGTAGGTCATCCTCCCCCCCAGCCGGCCCCCGAGGTCGTCGGCCCTCACCCCATCCTGGCCGTGGTTTATCTTCACCCCCAGGATCGGGATGCCGTGGCTGGGCGTCTTGGCCCCTTTCCGGAGGTGGGCCTTCTCGTCCCGGCCCATGGTGATGACGAAGTGGCTCCTGACGGGGTACTCCTGCGCCGTGGCCCACTCGTTGACAGCCTCCAACATCACGTGGACGTCCTCGTGGCGGGTGTAGATGGCCACGTTGAAGTGGCGGGCGCCGTTGACGCGGGTGGCGGAGGGTGGCAGGATGCCCATCGCAACGCAGGCGTCCAGCGCCCTGCGGACGTCCGCACCTCCCCAACGCTCCTCCTCCTTGTCCCAGGCAAGGCCGACTTCCGGGTCGTGCTTCTTCATACCAAAAGGTGGGTCGATGAGGACGAGCTCCACCTGGGACCAGCCCTCCGCATGCTTGTAGGCGTTCAGCTCCCTGGCATCGCCCTCCACGAGCCTTGCCTTCACGGCCTTGCGGTGGGACAATAGCCTCTTGGGGTCGTGGTGGCCGAAGTCCACGCCCAGTCTTGGGACGACCCATCGCGCCACCTGCATCGGCCACCACGGGGCGAACCCCCCAGCCAGCTCCCGCCTGTGCACCTCCGCATCCTCGTTTATCTTTTCTCCCGGCGCGGTGCAGTGCGCGTAGGCTGCGAGCGTCACGTCGGGATGCCTGGCCAGATGATCGTGGAGGTGGTCGTCGTCCGTTCCCAGGTCCACGTCCAGGGTGGGGAACCGAATGGCCATCGTGTGCACCCTACTGTCGCCCTCCCTTTCGGGCTCTGCGGGGGACGGGGGCTACTGTGGCAGGTCGTCGCCGGGTATCCAGGCCGGGGCCTCCTTAGATTGGGGGTCAACGTCTTTGAAATCGACCCGTGGGTTGTTGTCAATGTCCCAACGCCAGCCCCTGGCCCGGGACCCCATGAACGGCTTGAGAGGAAGTCGAACAGGTCGGCGGTGCTGAACCCGGCGTCGTTCCTCAGTGCCTCCTAGGTGTCCTCCCCCGACAGGTTGTACTCGACCTGCTTCTAGGTGATGCCCGTGGTCTGCCTTGGATCCGCCTGCGCAGCGCACGTGGCAACCACGTTCAATTGAGGAGCAATGTACTTGTCAGCGTTGATCTTTGCGGGTGGAGGCCATTGCAGGAAGGCGCCGTTGACGGAATGGAGCAACAAGATGAGGGAAGGGGGTCAAGGTTTGCGCGCGCCGAGCGCACAAACGCGACGGGATGGAACCGCATCCGGAGGGCCGTCGCACCCACCGTGCCAACGATGTACGCCAACTCCCACAGCCGTGCGACGACAATGGCCTGGAGGAAGCACAGGACGTCGACGCTGCTGTAGAGGAGGGGGGGTTGCCGCCGCATCCAAAGGTGGCTGGCACGGAGGAAGGGCTCCAGGAAGTCCGCCTCGTCTGTGGTCATAAACGACAGCCCGGTCCCCGCTCCTGTCAGGACCGGGTTGTCCCTCTGTTCCGGACGGATGAGGACCTTGGCCTCCGTGTCAAACGCAAGGTCCCCGGCGCGCAGGCGGAAGGTCAGCAGGGTCTTCTCCCGCACCTGGATGGAGCCGGTGAGTGATCCGCAGAAGAGGGTGTGTGCCGAGGTCACCTTTTGTAGCAACGTCTCCCCGTAGCCCCCCAC
The DNA here is from genome assembly GCA_905146915.1 of Ostreobium quekettii. Classification (NCBI taxonomy): domain Eukaryota; kingdom Viridiplantae; phylum Chlorophyta; class Ulvophyceae; order Bryopsidales; family Ostreobiaceae; genus Ostreobium; species Ostreobium quekettii. The sequence continues at coordinate 14,811 of CAJHUC010000340.1, read as the reverse complement.
CCGGGCCTCGTCCAAGATGGCGTGTGTCGGGAGCAGGAACTGGGGGAGCCAGTGCTCCTTCGACCTGTCGCTCACCCCGAGGTCCCTCAACAGGTATATATATATACCCTGTATTTGGGTGTGTCCGCCAGCTCCTGCGCCTTCCTTACCTTCAGAGGCAGGGGGTCCCTGGCATTCTTGTCCAGGGACAGGACGAAATTGCGCTGGGTGGCATTCTTGCACGCCCCCAGGGACGACCGTACGTCAAAGTTCCAGCCGGCCACCAGCTGGAACTCGGCCCCCCACTTCTCCTGCACCTCCTCCTCCTCCACGCCCTCCAGCCTTGGCAGCCTAGACTTCAGCACCGCGCAGAGATACTTGTAGGTGTGCAGCCGGGCCGTCCACTCGGCGTGCTCCCTAAGGCTTAGGAACCAGTCTGCCACGGTGGGGGATGACCACTCTTGCTTCTGCCGCAGGATGGCCACGACCTCCAAGATGTCGCTGGCGGCGCCGCCCAGGATGGCCCCGAAGGTCTCCACGTAATAGAACTCGGGGTAGGCGGAGACGTTCTTGAGGTACGCCCGCTGAACTGTACGCTCGTGGGGGCGGACTGTCGGCGACAGACCCGCCACCTCCGACTCCCCCTCCAGCGCGCGGATCATGCGCATCCAAGCTCTGTGGGCCGGCCCACCCATCAACGTGATGTTCATCTCTGCGGTGTAGATCCTGGAGGGAATGTTCCTTGCCACAGAGCTCATGTACTTTTTCATGCTCTGCTGCTTGCGGCTGAGCGCCTGCGTCGCAGAACAGCGGTCGATCACAAGCAAGCAAATTGAAGGAACTCAATAGTGTCCATGCGACAGAAGCGACGGGCGCATCCCACGTGGACTTGTGGCATTTGGCATCTCTGTTTGCGTGCGTCGTGCACGCAAACAACGTCCTTGCACTAATAGCGGATCAGGTGTGCGTAGTGGGGTGGGTGACGGGGCAGAGCGACAGACGCTTACCTCCTCGCGGGCCGCCTTCATATCCTCGCCGACGAGGCCCCTTGCCCGGGCCATCTCGAGGTCCATCTCGTACTCCAGCTCCACCTCCGCCCGCTTCTTCGCCTCCCGCTTGTCCTTCTTGTCAGCCTGGATGGACCCCTCTTGGGGCCGCTCCATCGTGTTGTTCAAGCGGGTGAAAAATTCGAACCAGCGCTCGGCGTCGGTGATGTGTTACACGCACCGGCTTGATGTGGGGGACGCCCTACTAATGGCCCTTGGTGTGGGGGACGCCCTGCCCAAGGCACGTACTATTCCTCACCCACTGTAACCTTTATCCATGTTAGGATACGGGAGTAGGAGGGGTGGTCCCGCCTAGGTGCCCTGTAAGGACCTAGGTGCCCGGCGAGGTGGGTCCGCGGCTCAAAGAGGGCAGGAACCCCACACCCACAATCAACTCGTAACATTTGGTTTCGGAGCCGCCTGAGGGTGGCAACCACGCTTCCACCTGGGAGCGCGCGAGAGCAAGCGACGCCAGAGCCCTTCCCCGGCCTCCTCAATGGAGGCTAAGGAATCGGATGAACAAGCCCGGGATGGGCAGGGAGACGGTGTAGCCCGAGACGGGCAGGGAAATATTACAGCCCGGGATGGGCAAGGAACTGAACAAGCCCGGGATGGGCCTGGAGTTGTAACAGTCCGGGAGGACAAGGCTGAGCCCTCCACAGCCGCATCGGTGCCCGTACATGCGGACCAACCGATGGAAGAAGCAGAGGTCCCGCCGACGAAGGAGCAGGAGTGGGAGCAGGGGGCCATGAAGGCATTAATGGAGACCCCTGGCGTGTTAGAGCTCCTGCAGAAGATGGCGGATGCCGCGGCCGAAAAAGCGAGGGTAAAGCGGGACGAAGAGACCGCCGAGAAGATCGCCTCGCTGGAAATCGCCACGGACCAGGCCAAGAAGGAAGCCCGAAGGCATGAAGCGGCCCTGAAGAAGGCGAAACAACAGAGCCGCGAAGCCGAGGAGGCCAGACTCTCCGCCCAAGGCCATGTCAAGGCGTTGAGTGACCGCCTCCTGAAGCAAAAGCAGCGGGCGCAAGAGGCGGAGGAAAAGGTCGCACAGCAAGCAACGCAACCCGTGAGGGCCCCGAGTCCGTCAGAGCTGCCCATGCCGACCATTCCAGAAGCCGAGGGCGACAGGAAGACTGCCGGCAAGCAGCGCCCAAAGCGGAAAAGCCCATCGCCAGGTGAGCGACTGCGGAAGGTTCGAACATCTCCATACAAAGGCCGGGAGGCCAAAGCCTCAGGGCGCATTGAGAAAATGAAAGGCCGGAAGGTCAAGTTCCCGGAGCTGCGGCTCAGATCCCAGGTGCATATTCGAACACCTAGTGGATCGGACGGGACTGGAGATGAGTCGCTCATAGAAAGCGCTCAAGCTGTTTATGGCAAAAGCCCGCCAAGGCCGGAAGGTCATGATTGGAGCCCCCGGAGACCACCACTGCCTGAGTGGGGACCCGGAGAAAGTTCTCAAATGCTGGAATTTATTCCAGACACTGGCGATCCATACAGCCGGCAACCATCATGCCGTGCGATATGGACAAAGTTCCATAGTGATCGTTTAGAGGACCTTGATGAAGGCTGGCAAATGGCCGCAGAATGTTTTGGGGAACAGTTAACCACCGCCAGACTGATCAGAATTCAAAGGTGGTATGGACCGGGTATGGCAAATCAAATTGCCAAAGAGGACCCAAATTGGCCAGAGAAAATGGCCTTTGCGCTCAGGCATATCCCAGAACCATGGGACTTGAGCGATGGAAGTCCAGAAAGACCGGACCCCAATGATCCCCACGAACGGTGGGAGGAGATCTCGGAATTGTCGTTCTCATCATGCGCTTCTCCTTTGCCGGGTGATATGTCGACCCGTGCACAAGTGCACAGAATGGAGAAGGAGAGACGGCGGATTCGTAATCGAGATTGCTTTGCTCGTGCAAAGAAGCTGGATGAGCGAAAGGCTCGAAAGGCCAGCCAGCGTAGGGAGCTGAAAGACATCAGGCGTGAAAGGGATAAGCAATTGAATCCCGATAAGTATGAGCAAAAGCAAGCTCATAAGCGCCAACGAAAGGCTGAGATCAGGCGGTTTTTCTCCACAGGAGGTAGCCAAAAGGCGCAGCGCCTAGAGGTGCAGCCCAAGGCCGATGAGCTGGATCCCACCAAACAGGCTAAGGCTTTCGCCAGGATTGCTTCAAAGGAGGGGACCTCCACCCGCTGGGCAGACCAGATGGACAGCAGCGGAAGCAATAGTGGCGTACGCCATGCCGCTCGCTTTGTCCCTACCCAACCGGAACAGGCGTCGCCATCGGTTGTGGTAACCAGCGGACCCAAGGTGGAAAGGACACCAGAGAGGGAGTCCCAGCCTGGGGAGTCAAAGGCAAAAGAACAGCCTGATAAGGCAAAAGACCCGCCGACAGAGGCGAGAATACAGCCTAGGAAGGCAAAGGAGGAATCCAAAGGCCCGCAAAGGCTAGTTACAGGTAACCATCCTGCTGAAATGTCTTTGCTGCGACCGTGACCGTGCAGAAATCGGTGATTCTGCTGGTAATGACGATGTGGTGTATCTCGGCTTGGCAGGTGCTCCTGCTGCTCCAATCCCCCTCGAAAGGAGGGAGACATATGAGATCCTGCAGAGACAGGAAGCTGCTTTGCAGAAAGCAAAAGCGGATGCAGAAAAAGCTGCACAGCTTCGCTCCATCATGGGAGATGAGGATTATGCAGCATATCTGCAATTTCAAGAAGCAAAGCAGGTCTCTCAAGGATGGCAGGAGATTGCCTACAAACCGGCAAAGCCGGGGCCTGGGTACCAGGAATGCCGCACCCAGCAGATGGCGGCTGAACAACGTGAACGGGCAAAGGTGCCGCATGAAGTTGCCAAGCCAACCCCTGTGATGCGTGCTCCTGTCATACAGGACACAAGGGGCTTTTGGGATACGCTGGGTGCCTTTCATGACCCTCATGGAGGGGTATACTTTAAGGGGTATTATCATCCCCGTGGAGGCCATGCCCCCTACAGGGCACAAGTCCCAAGGGACGCCCTCCAACGTATACCCGGGAAGCTGCGAGGCCTCTTTGATGCGCAGCAAACGGCACTAGGGATATATGTGCCGGAGGGTCAGGAAGCAGCCACGGAGTGGCAGGCCATCCAGAGAACTGGCCAAAAAGTCCCTGAAGAGGGACCAATTCAAATGCCCCCGGGACTATCGATGCAGGCAGGTCCCTCCACACCGGCTCGTCCAGTGGCTCAGCCAAAAATGGCGCCAAGACAGCCGGTGCGGCCTTATACAATGGGGCAGACTGGACAGCGGACAACACAGCCTCCTGTGCAAACGACGCAGCAAAAGATTCAAAGGCTGCAGGAGATGTCTCCATTTGCGCCGGAGTCAGCTGTGTATCCGCCAGTTCGGTATCACCAGCCAGGGATGGCCCCACAGCCAGGGATGGCCCCTCAGCCAGGGATAGCAGCATAGCCAGGAATGGCACCACAGCCCGGGAGGGCATATCAGCCCGGAAGGGTACCGCAGGCGGAGTTCGCCCCAAGGCCAGAGGAGTTCCCGACACCCGGATACAGTGGATCATCCCATCCATCAGGATCGGGAGGTTACGAGAGGGTGTGCGAGTATCCGCCCAGTCATTTCCAGACTTAGGAACCTCCACATGAGGAGCTTCTGTTTGGACTGGAGGTTGACCAGGCTGTTGAGCCACATCGGGTGGAAACGGGACCTCCCCCGCCTCTGGAGGGGTATGACCCCCAAGGACCGGGTTATACCGGCCAAGCCTATTTGGCAGCGGCGCAGGAGATACCATATGCGCCAGTCTACTATGAACCCGGAAGGGAAGCTCAGGTGAGCATGAACATGCCTAAGATGAACAGTCAGGGCATGAAACCCCCAAAGTGGAATGAAGATAAACAGGCCTTGACCAAGTGGTTACAAGAAATCATCATGTATTTCAAAACCACTATGGCACCTCGGACACAATGGGGATGGATAGCACTGAACACTCTTGAAGAGTCAGTGAAACACGGCCTACTAGCTCAGTTGGGACACATATAGGGGATAACAATTGATGCAGAAGTGCTCTCACAGCCAGACTTTCAACTGTCATGGGAACAGTTTAAGTATGGCATGGAGACACTTTATTATCATAAATGTTCCGACTTTGAAATTCGGTCGGAAATAGCAGCCTTCACAAAGGCAGGGACCTCGGGTCCCGATACAATCAAATACATGCAGCTCTTGGAACAAATGTTTCTCAAGTGTGAGAACGAACTTGATGATTTTTCTAAGTTGCATGCATTGTATACTGGACTCCATCCAGATATTAAGAGGAAATGCCTCTTAAATAAAGATGATGAGCAATGGACCACTTATGCCAGCCTGAGGGTGCATTTATATAAAGTGGGACCAACATATGACCAAGAATACAAGGCATATGGCTCTCGTCGAAATGAAAGCCAGAATGGCAAACCGCACACGAGTAATCGTCTTGCTCCTAACAGGGTTATTCAAAAATACCACGCACTGAAGGTGGATCGTCGTGGCAAACCAGTTTTGAATAACAGGCCGAGAGGTCAAGGAGGAATGACTTATAAAAATTCTTGTGTTGCTGTGAAAATGAATCCACAGGCATCTCAGGGGGAGCGGTACTACGAGCCGCTGGCCGATATCCGCAACCTGCTAGAAGAGAAGATGGTCACCAACAGTGCGCAATTACGCGACACAACGTTGGAAGTCTTGAAGCGGGCTGGACGCTGTTTTAAGTGCTTCAAGCCCTATTCGGCTGACCATCCTCGAGAATGCGAAGAGCGTGGAGTACTCCCGCAGATGCCGGTGAGTCCCACTCGAAAACGCATTTCGGCATTGCATGTTTCTACCAAACTGTGTTTGGCAATGCAGAAGCATAATATCATGAGTGTGAAACTGCAAACTGCATCGATGAATGTATGAAAGAATGCAGCACCAGTGACTCCTGTTCCGAAAGTGCAAAATGCACACAAGTTGCTGTGAATCGTGTGATGAAAATGTCTCACACACCGGCGCAGCCGGATAGGACCAAAGAAGGTCCTCACAGTGAACTCGATCGTTCTGATCGTATGTTGAATCTTGTGCGGTTTCAACAAATTCAATCACTGATTGCTTATCGTTTCACACTGGATGCATGTGCAAACCCGAATGGGGATAATGCACTCTGCGAGCGATACTGCTCACGAGCTGATAGTTTCCTGAGGAAACCACTCGCTCACGAATTTACGTGGATCAATCCACCTTTCCAGAATGCAGCACCATTCTTGGATCACTATTTTGCTGAAAGAGCAAAAGCCCCTACACAAGTAGGCGCATGTATATTACTGCCTGCATGGAGAACGTTCATGGATGATCTTAGGTTGCGCAAATTGCACACCCTTGTGCATTACCCGAAGGGTACTCGGTTGTTTACTCAACCTCAGGATGATGGTCCTGACCGCAAGGAGATGCTTGGCATCCCTTGGCCTGTAAATGTATATTATCAACCCTTTGAGGGTTCAGCGGATCACCGCATCAGAGGGGTCTCTCAAGACCAGCCTTGGTTGACATTTACCAGTCAGGTCGGGCATCAGCCCGCCTCCATCCTTTTTGATACGGGGGCGACTGGAACCGCCTACATCAACCCGACTTGTTGTCGTCGGTTAGGCTTAACGCCCCGTTCTCCCAATGCACTGTCCAATCGACAGCTTCGTCGCCTCAATCGCCTTCACAAATTGGCACGTGCGACGCGACGCATTGTGGATCCCATGGAGTTCTCCACATCTCCGCGTGTGGACGATCCTCACATGGAAAATGAAGTGCTTTTAGCGGATGGGACATCCCTCCCATCCTTGGGAGTTGCCGATGTCCCCTTGACCATCCAAGGCTACAAGGACACAGTCCGTTGCCTGGTCATTGACCTTTCTGACGATTATGACATTATCCTTGGCAATAATTGGCTCTACCAGCATGCCGGTGTCATTGATTATTGTCGTGGTCATATCCGCGTGGTTTCTCGTGGACGTGAGGTTACTCCTCGCAATACTCCCTGCTCCACTATTTCTCCTTCCTCACCGGCATGCCGGTTGGGTCATTTGTGTTCGCTGGGTTTTGCTCGTCGAGCCTACCAGCGTGGTTCTCCATTACGCTTGGTTCTGGTTCACCGGGCCGGCGATCTCCCTGAGGGGGACGCACCAGGCCCTTCGGCCACTTCAGGTCGGGAGACCATATCTCATGCTGTTCCACCAGCACAGATCACAGCCCTCCTGGAGGAGTACAAAGATCTGTTTCCTGATGAACTCCCTGAGGGACTACCTCTATATAGGGGAGTATCATTAACCATCCCTTTGGGGCCCCTGTACTTTTCGTTCCCAAGCCAGATGGCAGCCTCCGAATGTGTATTGATTACCGGGCATTGAACAAAGCCACTATCAAGAACAAGTGGCCGATCCCGAGGATAGATACCCTGTTGGATCAACTGCAAGGAGCCAAAGTTTTCTCGGCTATCGACTTGTAGCAGGGGTACTATCAACTACGGATTGATAAGGCAGATTGTGCCAAAATGGCGTTTGTCACGCCATTGGGCTTGTACGAGTTCAAGGTACTTCCCTTTGGACTTGCAAATGCCCCTGCTATATTCCAGCAGACGATGCACCATATATTTGGTGACCAACTTGGCAAACAAGTCCTAGTTTACTTGGACGATATCTTGGTGTTTAGCCGAACTGCTGAAGAGCACATACAACACCTTCGACAGGTGTTAGAAGTGTTGCGACAGCAAAAGTTATAATGTCGAATGCATAAGTGCCAGTTCAATAAGGAGGAGATCTCCTACCTGGGACACATAGTGTCTCAAGAGGGAATTCGCCCAGATCCCAAAGGGATTGAAAAGGTGAAGAACTGGCCTGTACCTCAGTGCGTGAAGCACGTACAGCAGTTCCTTGGACTGGCAAACTACTTTCGAAAGTTCATACAGGGCTATTCAAAAATGGCAACTCCCTTGACAGACTTGACCAAACAGAATGGCAAGTGGGAGTGGACGTCGAAATGTCAGTCGACGTTTGAGCACATCAAGGAGTGCTTAACCACAGCTCCTTTGCTCAAAATGCCAGATCTTGAGAGACCATTTGAGGTCATTGCAGATGCCTCACAAACTGCTGTAGGGGCGGTCCTGATGCAGGACCATCACCCTTTTTGTTATGCGAGTAGAAAATTCCTCCCAGCGGAGTTGAACTACAGCGTGACAGACCAGGAAGCTTTAGCTTCGGTCCATGCTGTCCAGTTATGGAGGTGTTACCTTGAAGAAACACGCTTCAAACTGGTGACGGATCACTGTCCGTTGACCTACCTTAAGTCACAACCACAGCTGAGCCGGAGACAGGCCAGGTGGTCGGAAATCTTACAACAATTTGACTTTGACTGGGAATATCGCCCAGGGCGAAAGAATGTGGCTGATCCACTCTCTTGCATTCCTCCATTGCCTGGTGAACAGGAGGCTAAGAGGAAAAGTCAACTGGTTGTATGTGGCTTAAGAGTAGTGCATAAGTGGGGAAGCCAAAGAGAGGCAGATGAAACGGTAGAGGCCAAAGATCTAGCCTCCAGGATCCGTCAGGCCTATGGCAAAGATCCCCAGCTTGCGTCTGTAAGACAGCAGCAAGAAATGCGTTGTACAGACGGGTTATGGCTGCGAGGCACTCAGGTCTATATACCTGAGTCTCCCAGTCTGCGGACTGAGATCTGCCAGTTGGCTCATGACCATCCAAGTGCAGGACACTTTGGTCAAGCCAAGACCCTGGACTTGGTCCAGCGGCATTATTGGTGGCCAGGAATGCGACGAGAAGTACAACAGTACATCGATACTTGCCTGGTTTGTCAACAGGCTAAGAACCCTTGTCAAAAGACCCCAGGCTTATTACAACCATTGGGCATTCCTGAGGAGCCATGGACTGAGTTGTCCATGGACTTCATTACACAACTGCCAAAAACTAAGGGAGGTCATGATGCTATTGTCGTGTTCATCGATAGACTGACCAAAATGGTCCGCCTCGCAGCCACGACCACTGAGCTCACGCAGAAAAAGCAGCTGACATGTTGGTGCAAAATGTGATAAGGCACCACGGGCTCCCCTCTCAAATAGTGTCCAACAGAGACGTTCGGTTCACTTCCAGGTTTTACCGGTACCTAGCTGAGAGGTGGAAGATTCAGCTCAACATGAGCACTGCGTACCATCCACAGACGGATGGCCAGACCAAAGTCATGAATCAGATTCTGGAGGACTACTTACGCAGCTATACGCGTTCTGACCATGACGCGTGGGATGAACTGTTAGCCATGGCCGAGTTTGCAATGAACAACTCGAAAAACAGTTCCACCCAGGAGACCCCGTTCTATCTGAATTATGGGAGGCACCCAAAGAGTCCCTTAGCTCTTGGTGTGCAAATTCGGAAGCCATTAAAGGGCTATGACAATCCGAATGCCCGCGGCTTGGCAGTGGCCATTGAAAGGGCACAACAGCCTTATTTGAGGCAGTCTGGTACACCCCTCGTGGAGGGATTACCAGCAGTGACACGATTTGATCACCGTGTCCAATCAGCGCTGAAAGAGGCCAGGGCGTGCTTGAAAAAAGCACGAGATAGGCAGTCAAAGCATGCTGACCGCCATCGGAGAGATGTGTCGTTTAGTAAAGGAGATGACGTCCTCCTTTCGACACAGCATATCACTCTCAAACACCCTAGAACTCGAAAACTATTACCGAGGTGGATTGGGCCCTTCACCATCCTCGACCGGATAGGTTCTGTCGCATATCGACTAGAACTCCCGGAAAGCATGCATAAGATGCACCCAGTATTTCATGTATAAAAAATTAATGTTGCGCGGCAGCGCGCAACAGGGGGTGAGAGAGAGCTACCGGTGCGGGCGCTCGAAGGCCATTAAGCCGGGACCCAGCACCGGACCCCAAGTACTACGTACTTGGGGCCACACCCGAGCGCCGGTACCTGGGGGTACCCCAGGTACCGGTGGCCACCGCCCTAGTTCCGGTGTGGCAACCCTAACCCCTACACTATAGTAACCGTAGCCCTCTTGGGCCGGTTACTGTAGGGGGATTGTCGGTAAACCCCGGGTACCGGTTAGTGCGGTACATTACTCCCCCCCCCCCCCCTAGTCGCGACCCGCGATGATTGGTTGTCCGAGGAAGACAGGACTGGGCAATCTGATGCGAGAAGCGGGAGGTACAGTGAACAGGGGGGGGAGGGGGCGCCAGAAGCCCGCCGAAGGGACGGGGGGCGAAGAGAGTGCGGGGGCGACGAACAGCCGAGATAGCGCGGGAAGGAGCCGCGAAGGAAACAGCATGGTGCGCAAAGGGGAAATGACATTTTGCACCAGTGATGTGCCGAACCCAAAGGAGGTGTGTAAGAAGGAAGCATCGGACAAGGCTGGGCGTAGTGGCCCGGGAGCTCATGGTGTAGCGGGACTCCGAATAGAGGCAACCACGGGCAACCCAGAAGAAGGCGTAGGTGGTTCCCGGGAAGGCCCGAGACAGGAGAGGCACACTCACATAGGGGAGTACAGTCGAAACTGCACCCCCCCAAGATGGGCAAGAGGCGTAACAAGGAGTGAGGAACAAGGGAGGGGGTGGCATGTCCAGCACATCCCCCCTCCGAGAATCCGTGGAGAACCCTGCAACACCAGCCTCTAAACCCGTACCAAGCAAGAAGAGACAATGCGGGCACCCTATAGGGGTCGCAATAGTCCCCAATGCACGCCGCAACCCCTGAATGGCCAGGAGGGGAAGGGCAAGAGAAAAAGAAAGGGGAGAAAGGTCCCCCAGGTACTCCCCGAAGGCAGGGGGGGGGATCAAGGATCCCGCTGCTCCAGCCAAATCAGGCGAGTGATCCATCGAGCGTCCCGTGAGTACCCCCGCCTGGTGAACAGCGGGGAAGGGGGGAGCAGGCTCATCCAGCCGGAGACGAGGGCTGCAAAATAAGACACAAAACGGGGGTGCTCAAGAGGAGCATGAGGACCAGCCAAGGGCTAGCGCGAAGATGGCGGAGGGCGCCGAAGCGGCGGCTGAAAGGCCTCCTTGGGCGGACGAATCAGCGAAGGGTCCTGCTGAGCCTGGAGTGCGAAGCGCTGCAACGCCTCCTCACAGTGGGTGAGGTTGCGGAGAGGTTCCCAGGAATTGTGACCCATATCATAGCCCTTCCATTTAACCAAGTAGTAGGGCTGACTGGTGCGACCACGGCGGACGATGGTCTTCTGGAGGAGGGCCTCGACCTCATACTCAAGCTCCTCATCCAAAAGCATCGGGGGAGGAGGAGGAGGCAACACCGAATGGCCCTGGATGTACCGGCGCAGCAAGGAAACATGGAAAACTGGGTGCAACCGGCGCAGGGCGACAGGCAGGTCCAGCCGGAAAGCGACGGGATTGATGCGCGTCTGAATCCGGAATGGGCCCAGCCACTTGGGCAAGAGCTTCCTGGTACCGGGATGTTTCAAGTGGAGGTTCTGGGTGGACAAAAGCACTAGATCCCCCACTTGAAACGACTCTGCCTTCCGTCGAAGATCGGCCCAGTGTTTCATGCGCTGTTGGGCATTCTGTAAACACTGCTTGGCGCGGCGTAACGCGGATTCCCGATCTTGGAGAAAGGCAGGGACCCCAGGAATTTGGGGCAAGTTGGCTTGAGCCCAAGCCTTGGCGGGCCGACGCTGGAGGCCGCGTCCATTGCTGCGAAGGGGTAGCGAGGTGCGCTGTTTGAGAGGCAGCGACTGAGAGAAAGGGGTATGAGGGTGACGCCCATAGTTGAGAAAGAATGGGGAGTAACCGGTACTCTCTTGTTTCGCATTGTTGATGGCGAACTCAGCGCAAGAGAGGAGGCGATCCCAGTCAGTATGGGCAGCCCCAATATACCGCCGGAGCATGTCTTCCAAAGTGCGATTCGTGCGCTCCGTCTGGCCATCAGTCTGGGGGTGATAGGCAGAGGAGAGGTGGGGCTGCACACCAAGGCGAGCCAATAAGGCCTGCCAGAAGGCCGAAGTGAACTGGGGGCCGCGATCCGAGATGATAGACTTGAGAATCCCATGGTAACGATGCACACGCTCCATAAAAATGTCGGCCAGGCCAGCGGCGTCAATCGCGCTGTGGGTGGGCTCGACGTGGACCATTTTGGTCAATCGATCCACAAAAACGACGATGGCGTCGTAGTGAGGGAAAGAAGTGGTCCGAGGAAGCTGAACGATTAAGTCCATGGAAACACTGGCCCACTCGTGATCCGGAATGGGGAGAGGTTGTAATTCCCCCGTGGAGGGGCCGGCCCGAGGCTTGGAGACCTGGCATGTATGACACTGTGCCACGAAGGCCGCAATGTCTCGACGGCTGTGGGGCTAGTAATAATAACGGTGAATAAAGTCGACCATCTTCGTCTCCCCGAAATGACCGGCATAGGAGGGACAGTGACCCGCCTCCATGATGCGTAAGCGCATTGAGGGAGGGACGAAGACCTGATCACCGTGGTACCAAAGGCCGCCATGACGGACCAACCGATAGCGAGCGGCATCACGCTGGAGATCAGCGTAGGACATGCAGGCGTCCGCCAAGTCCTGAGCGAGACCGGTAAGACCCTGGCCGGTGCGGGAGGGACGAGACAACGCCGCAATGAAGGCAACCGGACGAGAGGGAGCCGAAGTGTCGGCCACGGGCGAAGTGGGCCCGGCAGAATGGTCGTCGGTCGGGTCAAGAGCGGGGTGCCGACTCAGGGGGTCGGCGCAGTTGATGCGGCCAGGGCGATATTCCCAGGCAAAGTCGAACTGCTGAAGGAATTCCGACCAGCGCGCCTGGCGGGAATTGAGGTGAACCTGGGATTTGAGATATGTCAAGGGACAATGGTCCGTGACGACTCGAAAGGAGGCGCCTTCCAGAAAGCAACGCCACACGCGAAGGGCGTGGACGACCGCCAGGAGCTCGCGCTCGGTGGCGGAGTAATTAACCTCCGCCTTCCCGAGTTGGCGGGATTCAAACGCAATGGGTTGCCCATCTTGAAGGAGGGCAGCGCCAAGCGCATAGCCCGAAGCGTCCGCGACAACCTCGAAAGGTTGAGAGAAGACGGGCATGCGGAGAAGGGGGGCCGAGGTCAGGGCCTCCTTGACCCAGTCAAAAGCCGTCTGTTCGGGCTCACCCCAATGGAAAGTGTGCTTCTCCCGGGTGAGCGCGACCAAGGGACCCACCATGTGGGAAAAACCGCGAAGGAATTTGTGGAAATAATTGGCAAGCCCAAGGAATTGCCGGACCTGGCGGGGGGTCCGAGGGCGAGGCCAGTCACGTACGGCGGCGACCTTGGCGGGATTCACCCGGATGCCATCAGCCGAGACAATGTGCCCCAGGTATTGAATAGAGGCGGCGTTGAAACGACACTTCTCCAAGCGGGCAATGAGCTGGTGCTCGCGTAACTTCTCCAAGACTTGGGTGAGATGGACCTCATGCTCCTGAGCGGAGCGGGAGAAGATGAGAATATCGTCCAGGTAAACCAAGACGAACTGCCCCAAATAGGGGCCGAAGATGTGGTTCATCATTGATTGAAAGACCGCAGGGGCGTTCGTGAGGCCGAACGGGAGGACCCGAAATTCATAACTGCCGAAGGGGGTCTTGAAGGCCGTCTTCGGACAATCGGTATCCTGAATACGAACCTGGTAATAGCCCTGCATCAAGTCCAGGGAGGAGAAGACGCGGGCCCCAGCGAGCATGTTCAACATGTCGTCGATCCGAGGGATCGGGTACCGGTTATGGACCGTCAACTTGTTCAAGGCCCGGTAATCGACACACATGCGGAGCGTCCCGTTCGCCTTGCGAACGAAAAGGACGGGAAAACCCCAGGGCCTGGTGCTGGGGCGAATGAGCTGGCGCTCGACGAGGTATTGGAGCTGGGCTTTCATCTCCTCAAGCTCGGGGCGCGAATAGCGAAACATAGCCCGGTTGACGGGGGCGGCATCCTCCACCAAGGGAATAGTGACGTCCTCTGGACGACGAGGAGGCAGGCCCGGCAGGGCATCCTTAAAGACCTCCGGGAAGCGATCCAAAATGCGCTGAATGCGCACTGGATCAGCCTGGTCAGAGGAGGCAGGAGGGGCAATGATTGGATCCTCCCGCGGAGCGTCGGGAGCGTCGGGCTCCGGATCCAGTGGATCGGTAGGGCGCAGGACCGCCAGAAAAGCGGCGCAGTGTTTGCGCAGAGCCCGCTTGGTCTGAAGGTAATTCAGCAAGGGGGGCGGGGGGGCCGAAGCGGCCGGAGCGTCGGCAGCGTCCGAGTGGACAGAGGTGGGGGAGGGGACGCGAGGGGGCGCTGAAGGCGGGGCCATCTGAAGGGTGATGAAGCGGTCATGAATGTCATCACGCAAGATGATGGACCGAGCGCCAGAGTCGATCGTCGCGTGACGGCGGAGGAGCCAGCCATCGCCAAGAATCAGATCAATGCCGGGGGTCATGGGAAGGACGACACAACGCAATCGTTCCCGATAGGCCTTGATCTGAACGGAAAGCACTGTCTCCCCCACGATGGGAGCAGTGTGGCCAGAAGCCACCTGCACCTCAATGCCAGTGAGAGGAGTGTAAGAAATCCCATTTTGTTCGCAAAATTGTTGCGAGAGGTAATGGGTACCCTGGGCACCGGTGTCGAGGAGGCATTGAGCGGGAGCGCCGGCAATGCGACCCGGGAGGCAAAGGGCCAAGCGGCCCTCATCAGTCTGGCGAGCAGAGCAGATGGCGGGGCGAGGGGGGTCATAAAAGACGTTTACCCCCCACGTGATGC
>CAJHUC010000339.1:0-43486 GCA_905146915.1 Ostreobium quekettii | reverse complement strand
GAAACGGAACATTCCGTTGGGCTTCCGGATTGGGAGCAGCGGGCTGAGGTATAAGTCATCTGCAACAGAAGCTTCCTTGAGGTACCCTCGCTGTACATAAGCATCCAACTGCTCCTGTACCTTCTTACGGTCAGCCACTTCCTCGACTATGTACTGTGTGCGGCTGCCCCGCTCTGATGGCTGCTTCCATGTAACTTCAGTAGCTTTCACAACCAGCTTCGCCATAGCTGCGTTTACGGGATGTTCTGAAAGGTTCCCTACTTCAGGGTACATCAGCATCACCTCATCCCGCAACCTATCCCCAAAAGCGTCAGCATCCCCCTTGATTTGATGTACTATTTTTATCTCTTTTCCCAGGTGCTTTATTTGCACTTGCTTCGCACGTACTACTACCATGACTGTCTTTGGAGTCAGACATACGGTTTCCCCCGTAGTATTCAAGACGTTCAGGCGGATCATTCCCCCTTTAGTCACTGAAATGCCTGCAATCAGACCCGGTCGCTGCAATGCCACTGCCAAAGACACCCCCCCGTGGGTTGTAATCTTGTACGGCAAATACACGCGAGTGTACTGCTGTGGTGACAAATAAACAGCTTTCCCGCTCAAAATAGACACCAGTTCAGGGGTATGTATACTGATCCCCTGTGATCCCTCTAAACTCCATAATTGTTCCAGCAACGCAGCTCCTTCTCCCCAGGTCCAGGTACCCTGCAACTGCACTCCTTTCCTTGTTTCTTTGTTGTCGTTCCCAGCAGCTTCCTGGACAGCTGCTGACGACACTAGTTTTTTGGGCGTTTCGTTGTGGCTGCGCATCTGACCACTTTCCCGAATGTCCTCTCACTGATTTCGCGTTGTGCACAGTCCACTATTAGCCCCAATTTGTTGAGGGCTGGGAAGCCCAGGATGGGCCCACCAGAAACTCCGTTTGTCACCAGGAATTCAGTCTTGATTTGTTCTGTACAGGGTGACACCCTGAGCTGGCAGGTTGCGACGCCTACGACTGGTGACGCAGCGCCATTGAAACCGATAATTTGTGTAATCGCCCCTGGATTATGGGCGATCCCTCTCCTGACAGCTTCTCGAAGAGGCATGACGTTAACTTCACTTCCCGTATCAATCATGCAGCGCCGAAAATGATGTCCATCCACCTCTGCTGGAGTATAGAGTAAAGTGGTCGTTGTACTGCCTTGATCGATGTACGACACCTTGGCCACCTCCTTCCCCTTGTCCTCTGATGTTGATGGCTCGTTCTGGGCTCTTTCCTTAGTCCGGTTATATCGCTCAATCCGCTGCTTTGTAGCACATGACTCAATGTCATGTGTTGGACTCTTGCAGAAATCGCACCACAGCCGTTTGTAGGGAGTAGGTGCCCTGCTCCTTCTTGCAGTTGCTTCTTGGTTCTGTAGAGCCTTCTTGACGCCTTCGGCTATCATTTCCGAGATTCGCTCATCATCCAGTTTGACAGCTGCTGCGGGTTGCTCCTTGATTGCAGCCGTTTGCTGAGCCTCTTGCTCCTTCTCCGGCTTTTTCTCCCTTTGTTGCTTGCTTCTCCTTGGCTTCTCTCCATCGCTACTTTGGTCAGAACTACTGACTTCTCCAGCTCCCTCCTTCTCCTTTCTCACACTTTTCCCACCAGTTTTCACCATAGTAGTTTGTTTCTTGTTTCCCTTCTTCTTGTCGTCCTTCTTATCCTCTGACTCCTTTCCTTCGTCACACATCTCTTTGATAGTAGCCTTCCATCTTCCAAACAGAATAAAAACCGGCGACTGGAAAAAAGCGCATCCACATCGGTATATCGCATGGAAAATGTCTTCAATCCGCATCCATATCGTTGACGAAAGATTGATCAAACCCCATAGGATCAATATACCCAGGATCTCGTTCCACCACGGTAGGCCATGCTCCAGGACGTACACTCCAGCATCCTGTATCCTTTCAAACATCTTCCTTGGATTCGTGATGGCATCAATCAGCAAATCAATCGCCTGATCCTGGAGTGCGTAGAAACTGCATCGAATTGTCCCACAGCTCTTGAAATCTTGTCCATAGCCTTCTGGCGGACTGGGAGGCAAATCCATTTCCACGTCATCGTCGTTTCTTACCAGCCTCTCCCACCAAAAAGACGCCATGCGATCCCAGACAGACTGATGGACCAGTGCCCCTTTCTGGGCAGTGTACAGATGGTTCTTTTCAGCTTTCGATGCCTCCTTTGCCGCAGGTACTTCATACATTGACCATGCAGTCGCCTCCGTTGCCATTCCCATGATAACTAAAAACATGAACCAGAATGGGAGCCTCTTGGTCCACGCAGATCTGCGCCTCCGCATCCTTCCATGCAGCATCAGCTCCCTCCCCAGCGAGCCTACCTCGGCTCCGAAACCATGCAGAAGTTGCCCCATTGCGCAGAAAATGGCGGCAGTCATGTTGAACAAAATGAGGAGGGCCAGGCCATTGTAAACCATTCTGACCGCTCCTATAATGGAATTCGTCTTCGTTTCATCAATATTCAGCATCCAGGCCAGCCACCCGAGTAGGGTCACCAAGAATTCCCCAATCCACTGGATGCCAGCGCCCAGGAACCTCACACCTCGTCCGACAGCGCCAGCCAACGCCGCCATGACGGCAGCCCCTTCCATGGGCGATCCCGGAAAGCTCATAGTCATCGCGCACCTCACCGCAGAGGCCTCCACCAGTTCCGTACGACGCAACGTCCTCACCGCGTCCACTCGTTGCGCGTACCGGCCGATCCGCACTCCCGTAGGGTGCTACGGCACTCCAGCACCAGCGACGGCGCCCGCCTTGCGTAATGCGCCGCCCTCAGTCACTCCGGATCCCACAAACGTCTCACCAGCACTCGGCGTGAGTGCGCGGTACACCACAGGGCCCCGAGGCTCCTTAGGCCGGCTCACGTACTCTCGGGTAACGTGAGGGGGCAAGGCCAGCGGTGGCCGAGCCTGGCGGGGGGCTGTGGTGCGACGGTGGGGAGGTACAGGCGGCTGGGACACTCTTTGCCACACAGGGGCCTGCCGGAGAGCTGTCAGGACAGACTCCCCGCGGCTATTTATTACAGAACTGTCTTTCGGGTACAACCGGCAACCATGCGTTCACTCCTTCTCGTCATGCCTCCCCGTTCACTCATCCAACTGGACACGACACGACCCAATCACAGCAAGTTTCCGGTACAATCCGTCCCGTCCGGTCACACGCCAGCCAGGACACCCCAGAGATCATTCTCCGTCAAGGAAACCCTCGGACAACTCCATCCTCGCCAGCTGGCTTCCGGTGGCTACCCTCCGTCTCGTCATCCGCCAGCCCGGACACCGTCACGTCACGACTGCCAGCTTGTCTCCCCTCTTCCCGTAATCCGCGCCCATCAACCGCCGAATCCCGGCGGGAGTGATGGCGTCACCGCGTCCTCGCTGCGTGTCCCATCAAAACCGGGTGGCAGGGTTGGTGTCGTCATCGCGGTCGTGCCGAGGGTTGCCGGTACAGCGGGTGGTCCACCAGCGGGCGCTTCTTCCATGACGTCATCGTGGACCTGCCCCTGTCGCCTCGCCTCGCGTCGCTGACGTCGGATGGCCCTCCGCCAGGCCCGCTCCTCTGCGCGCAACTCCACGGCCGTGTACGGCGGCTTGCCAGCATTGACGCGTCGGGCCACAATCGCGCTGGCTTCCACGAAGGGGGCGGAGGGCAGTACAGCGGCGTTGGGTTCCGTCTGAACCCCGAATTCCTTCCGCTCACGTGGGAAGGTCTCGGAGGCGCTTGACGGATGTGTAGCCGCGTATTCGCGGCGGGTCACGCCTCCACCCTCCACGCGCCAGCTTCGGTCATCGGAGTACGGTACAGCGATGTCCAGGCTCACATGTACTTGGCGGTAGTAGAAGCTCAGTTCCGCACCGCGCCAGGCATTGATCCGCCCCCCTTCGCGTTCGATCATCGCGGTGATGTGTTGACGGAATGCCTGAATCCCCATGCCGGCGTAAGGCCGATGCGGATGGGGATGCACCTGGAGCGCCCAGGGGCGGTACACGGCCTCCGGATCGTAGTCGGGGTTCCAGGCTGGCTTCTCTCCAGGCCCAGGCAGATGTCCTGACGTCAATTGCGTTGATTCCGTGCGCTCGTACGCCTCGCGCGCCTGCTCCTGGAGCTGATATCGTAATGCCTCCTCCCCATGCTCTCGTTGATGGTGCAGCCATTGTTCATCTTCGGCGCTGAACGGTAGGATCACCGTGAGCCCGAAGCTCCAATATCCTGGCGGGCAATCAGCTCGCTCGAGGTACCACCTCGAGAGCCATAGATCGCCGAAGGCAAGCCACTGAGCGATGAGTAAACGCCAGCTTTCGACTTGCCGAAAGCGCGCTGCGGTCATGACTGCTGGGAAGGCGCCGAACAGCTGCTGGGGAGTGAGAGTGGAAGGCGGGGCTCGCTGTGCAGGACGGACAGAGTGCAGGAGAACGCCACTGTGCGCTTTTGCCGTTTTGGAGGTCTTGGACGGTGTTCGGATGTCGGACTGGTCGCTTGGCTGCTTGTGGGTGTGTGAAAGGATGTCGTGATCCTATGCTGGACGTCAAAGTTGGACAGAACCGTGGATGCTGATGCGTAGTCAGCCGCATAGGGCATGAAAACTGTACAATGGAGCTGATTCTGAAGTCGTAGTCGCTGAGCGGCTTGAACTTGTACAATTCTGGTCGGATTGTAAGTGTTTGATTGCTCCTCATGTTGCCACTATTCCCAGCTGTGAGATACATCTATTCTCAGAGTTAAAGTTGGTCGGCCGATGGGGCTGGAGATGTTGCCTGATGATGCTTGGAAGATGAAGTTGATGGAGTCATTTGCCATGTCATTATGGCCTGGAAATGGCCAACTTCAACAGCGACCAAATTGAGGCAGATTGGTTGCAGTCGGCAATGTATTACAATGGTGGTGGGTCCCCTGGTCCAGACAAGGTCGAGTGCACCGGCGAACTGAGACAAATGGCCTATGGGGTGCCCACTTTTATAGGTCGCCCCCCCTCTCGTCATGACACCCTTGGCCTTATGTAATATCCAATACACTCATGTAATGCCAACCTCGGCCTCCTGTAATACCACCTCGGCCCTTGGAGAGCCACTCACATGGTTCCTTAGCCCCTTGGCGTACCTCTACTAATGCCAGGCGGCTTCCCCAAGCTATACCACGTCCCTCCAAGGTACCATGGCCGTAGGGGCGCTTGTACCTATGATCCGATGTAATCCGGGTACATGACAGGTGTCCGTACTGCCGGATCAACCCTATAATCCCTTGGAGTGTACTCCACCACTTTCTGGCGGCTCCCATCCGCCCATAACCGCGTACCACATCATAATAGACTATAATGTTCATAATCACACCGGTTCTATTAAGGAATAATGCCCCAAATGGCCAGAAATGGGCTAAATGATCTGAATTACCTCAATTACCTCATTATACCGAAAATTGGCCCATTTAACAAGATCAACGTGGCGATCATGATTAACACATTTCTAGACTCAAATGAACTCATCTAATTCATCTAAGTCGTTTAATTACCCGTCACAGTACAGTACAGTGTCCAATCACTATAATCTCCCCCCCTTAAACTAAGCATTGTCTTCAATGCGGCCGTAGTACTCCTGGATTTTCTCTTGCGCATTTTGGAGGTTCGCTTCAGGCTCCCAAGTCGCTTCATGGGCAGGGTAGCCTTCCCAAAAGACGAGGTACTCCTTGACGGTTCGACGTCCGCGCTTCTGCAGTCGATGGTTGACGATTTCCTCGACGAAGTACTCCTCGTGGCCGTCCGTAGAGATGATTGCTTCGGGGGTTGGGAACGTCTTCTGGCATCCTTTGGCGCTTGGTACAACTTCAATTGAGAAACGTGGAAGATAGGATGTACGCGGATGTGTGCCGGCAGCTCCAACTTGTAGGCTGTCGTGTAGCACTCCGCCACCCTGAACGGTCCAATGTACAATGGTCCAAACTTGTGGCTTGGTCCAGCTCCAGCAATGTTGAGGTATTTGGTAGAGAGAAGAACTTCATCACCAGCACGCAACTCCAAATTTGGAGTGGAACCTTTAAAGTTCTTCGCTTCTTGTCCGCATATCGCTTCTGTCGCTCTTGAGCCTTCGTCAAGTTGTCGCGTGCTTGCAGTAGATCTTTGGACAAAGTCTCCATCCAATCCTCAGCTGTGACATTCTTCGTCTCCGCTCCAGCCAACAAGTTTGTAGGGTTCAGTGAACCCGGTTCACTGGATGTCGCCCGTAGCAAAGGTAGAAAGGCATAAATCCAGTTGAAAATTGCACGGCATTGTTGTAGACGAACTCCACCATGCTCAACCATTGATCCCAATCATTGTGTCGTCTTCCCACGAATGCTCTCATAATCTCCTCAATCGTACGGTTGGCCCTCTCCGTTTGGCCATCAGTTTGAGGATGAAATCTCGATGACATTGCCAAAGTTGTTCCCATATTCTTGAACACTTCCTTCTAAAAATGGCTCGTGAACTTGCTGTCACGATCCGACACAATGGTCCTCGGCAAACCATGGACTCGCACAATAGAATCCACAAAAATCTTAGCCACATCCACAGCAGTGGTTGTCCCTTTTGTCTCAGCACCACTATCTTGGTGCCATAGTTCACCATAACCAACAAAGCATCATAACCTGATCGGGTCTTTGGCAAATGAGTGATCAAATCCATGCTCACTTTCTCCCAACGATTGTGAGGTATTTCCAAAGGTTGCAACAACCCAGCGCTTCTCTGATTTGAGGGTTTGTTGCACTGACATGCATCACAGTTCCTCACAAACTCCGTCACATCACTCTCCAAAGAAGGCCAATAGAAATCCCGTTTCACCAGGTCAGATGTTCTCTTGATGCCCGAACAATGTGCATCATGCAATTCAGTCAGCACTGCACTTCTCAAGGTCCCACTTGGCACATACAATTGTAATCGCCCATCATCAACCCAATAGATGCGCTGATTCAGCACCTTGAAATTTGGGTGGCGATCTAGATGTTCGAAAATTGCTCTGCTCTCTTCAAGAGCCACCGTCCCTACAAGCACCCAGACCGTCCTCAAAACCCTCATTTCTATGCAGCAAAATGGCCCAAAAATGGCCAAAATCCCAAAATCACCTCACTGTGCTCGATGCTCCATGAAGGCGCATATAATTGGTCTGCACGCCTTTTTCGTCACATCTCACTCCGCTCGAATAAAGAACCAAAGACAATGTTCACACAACAGCATCCATAGGGTATTGTTGCACAACGCATATTGGCAACAATAAATAAAAGAAACAACTTAGAATCTAAGGTATATTGTGAGTATATCACATGACCTTATTCAGTAAAATACAATCCTAGGTAGCCTTTAATTTCATGATGTATCACACAAAATGCGCAGATGCATGACAAGAAGGACGAGAAAATAAACGTCAAATAATTGCTTATTTTATTTGTCAAATAATGTTAACATTATTGTAAAATGCGGAATAGTTGTTGGCCGCAGGACAAATGATCCACCTAGTAAACGTATCTTCCTGTACTAACATTCAAGCCGTATCAATATTTCCCAAGCTTTCTGAGTTGCATCATGACTCTCCTTGTGCCACTTTGTGATATGTTGTGACTTATTATTCAGTTGTGCACTTAATCTGTTTGGGCGACTTTCACTTGTAGTGAGAATCGCTTGTACATACTTAGGGCATGAATAAACCATTAATGTTGAGATTGATTTCGGAAATTATGAGGGAATCCCTCATAATGTGTCGCAAACACGCCTCAGACGATGAGCACACAATGCACCACCTCGCCTATTGCTCGGCACCCGTCATTAACCGAACACCTCACCCCGCCTCCCGCCACCAATCCTCCCCTCAATCTTGTACTTTGCCACTTCACCTTGGCCCTACCAACCTTCCAGCGTTCCTCGTGCCCGTGCCAAGAACAATATGTTGTGCCTCGTTACACACCCTTTTCTCCCCCCCTCTTCACACACATACACACTAACACAAAAAATGGCGCACCATGCCAACCACATTTCAAATTTTGGCGGGCCGTGCTAACAACGTTTCACATTTGGGCGGGCGAACAAGCTGGCCCGGGGCGGGGAACGCGCCTACATTAGAGCACATATCTGTACATTATCCCATCACAGGCCGCCAGGGCTCATTTCTGGCACGCTGCTCCCTGGCGCCCTCCCGGGCGGCCCCCAGGTTTTGTCGGCGAGGCCCTCCCGCAGGCGCCGGCGGCAGGGGGGCCCAGAGCGTTACACTCCCGCGTCACGAGACCGCAAACCGATTTCGCGCTTCCCGGCCGCGGATCCCCTGGAGCATCTCACGGCGCGGGGGCGGCGAGCGGCGGCGGTGCGTTGACCTGGTCAAGCTGTTTTGTTGACCGCATGCGCTTCGCTTGTGCGTTGACAGCTTGCATCACTTGCGCGTTGACCGCATGCATGGCCTTGTGTGTTGACCGCTTGCCTGGCTCGCACGTTGACCGCATGTATCGCTTCAGCGTTGACCGCATGCATCCTGCTTGGGCGTTGACCAGGTGCACGCCTTGCGCGACCCTTTTTTCTTTTTGTC
Organism: Ostreobium quekettii; assembly: GCA_905146915.1. Taxonomy (NCBI): domain Eukaryota; kingdom Viridiplantae; phylum Chlorophyta; class Ulvophyceae; order Bryopsidales; family Ostreobiaceae; genus Ostreobium; species Ostreobium quekettii. The sequence continues at coordinate 34,907 of CAJHUC010000339.1, read as the reverse complement.
CCCGCCGATTTTTTTATTTCGCGGCGGGGGAGAATTTGAGCGAGCTCAGTGATTGTGCCGGTGGCGCAGATGGCAGCTGGGGGCCGCCCGGAGCTTGATGGCCTCTCCGAGGGGCTCAGGAATGAAGTTTTGAACGAGGGGCGAGTGCTGGGCATGCTCGAAGCGCCGCCGCCTGCGAACATGATCGAGCCCAGGTGCGCGGAAGATCGCTTGCGCGCCATCGGCGGGCTGGCGCAGGGGAGGATGACCCCCATCGGCGGCCAAATGTGGCGGGGGGAAGCGGTGGGGGCTGTGTGTGGCTCGGGAAAGGGGCCGGGACAGTGGCCCCGAATCGGGTCGGCGGGGCGTGCCGGGGGCTTGGAACAAGCTGGGGGAGCGGGGGCGAGCCCTGGGACTGATTTTCCGAGCTTTTTGGCAGCGAAAATGGAGGCGGGCGTCTCCAATTGCGGTCCCTTCTCGCTGCCAATGCAAGGGGGGGTCGCTGAGGCAAAAAACTTTCTTCCCGCCCAATTGGATGGTCCAGGCGGCACGGCGTCGCCATCAAAAGGGGCTGTGGCTGATCCCAAAAACTACTTTCCTAGACAGTTGGATGGCGCAGGCGCCATAGCATTGCCATCAGAGAGGTTCGCAGCTGGCCCAAAAAGTGGCGGGCTCGGCTTCACGGCCATGAGCTGCAGTGAGAGCAGCGACCAAATTTTTGTCGGCCGGCAGGAGATAAGGGAGACAACATTTCATCGAGCGGGGGTGGAGGGGAATGGCGGCATGGCGCTGCCCTATGGGCAGGAGGACACAAAAGTGTCAGTAGCCCGATCCGGAGACGCTTGGTGGTCCCTCCAGGAGAGAACACACATTTCATCGACAATGCCAGATGAGGATGTGATGTGTTGCAAGGGAAAAGAGAAAGGGGTCTTACAAAGGGCATCATGTGCTGAGCAAGCCTGTGCTGGGCAGGGGGGTGATATTCTTTACAAGGGAGAAGAGAAACAACAGGCCATACAAAGGGCCCCTGCTGAGCAATTGCATCCAGTACTTTGGGGGGACGGGGCACAGATTTCCTCGAATCCTCGATCCTTTCGTCGAACACAGATTTCAGTGCCAAAAGCGGGTGTGATTGATGAGGCGGGCATGCAGGCCATGCGCTGGCTGGCGGGGCGGCAGTGGGCTCACAGAGAAGAACGCGGCAGAGACTACAAAGGGAAGGGGTATATGGAGACGATTGGTGCGACAGGGGGGATCGATCGATCAGGAAACGGTGCACGAGGGCACGCGGGGCATACATTCAGCAGCAGGTCAGGCAAAGTAGAAATTGTGCTCGAAAATGGACGTGAAATTGAAAACGAAAATGGTCGTGGCACAATGGAGACGGACTCGAAAGGTGGATGCAGGGAGGCGGGGGAAGGGCCGCGATCGGGAAATGTGAATTGCCAAGGTGAAGATGGGCATGATGGCCAGAGGGAGTCCAAATTGGGGGTGGAGCCTGGCGGGGGGAATTCCGAGTGGGTGTCCTACCGTGACTATGCGGCGATGTGCCATGACATAATGGGGGAGAGGCCGGCACCCAGGCTGGGAAGCATGGGCCCTGACGGCTGCTGCCGGCGGCTGCCTGAGGACCTGGGGCGGGATGCACTGCAGCAGTGGAGTGCCGCAATCTCCAGGAGTGGCTTGGCAGAAGGCGTTGACAACGGTGAGGGGACATCCAGGCCTGCAAAGGGGGTGTGTGGGGACAGAGGGGAGGGAGGGGTGGTCAGGGGGCGTGTGCAAGAGTCTGGCCACTTCCTGGACAGCCCAAGCCGCAGCCTACAAAACAATTCTACCGTTGGGGGGTCGGGGATGGTTGGGGTTGGGAATGGAATGTGTGTCACCCCACTGAAGAGGAAGGCAGGTTTGATGGGGGCCCTGACCAGCCCCAGGAAGTCCAGGGGCCTGAAGCACACCAGCCTGAGGGTGAAGGCGGCGGTGGAGCGCAAGGGGATGACGACTTATGGGGAGGTGGCAGACGAGCTGGTGGCCGAGAGCTGCGTGGGCGGGGAGGAAGGGAAGGAGTGCACCGAGAGCGACAACCTGAGGCGCCGGGTGTACGACGTGCTCAATGTGTTCGATGCCGCTGGCATAATCAGGAAGGAGGATAAGCAGATATGCTGGGTGGGGCTGCCTGTTGGAGATGAGCCAGAACGCAGGGAGGGTGGGGAGGATATGGAGGATGGGGAAGATGGGATGGATGCAAAGAGCCTCGTTGATGCCAAGAAGGCCGTCCTCTCGCAGCTGGTGGAGCAGCATGCCGCTCTCCTAGCGCTCCTGCGAAGGAACGAGGATCGGCCGATCGATTCGTGCCCGCCTGTGCCCAGGGTGCTCCAGCTGCCCTTCATCGTGATCCATGTGCCCGCGAACGGGGCGGTGGAGGTTCAAATATCCCAGGATGTGCCAAGTTCGTGTGTGAGGATGGACTTCCACGACGTGCCCTTCGTGCTGCACGACGACCTGTGGCTGCTCAGGATGATGGACTTGCACAGGCCCACTGCCAAAGCGCCCCACAGTGGCGCACGGTGCCCCATGGCGGTGGCACATGACCCACTTGCGTTGCCGCCGCTGGCGTCGGCCGCCGTGCTGGATGGGATCAAGGCCGAGCTGCGGCCACCCATGATGCTGTTTAAGGAATCGCAGGCTAGCTCACACAACGCTCACAACTTTGCAAACTCTCTGGACGATATTATAGGTATGCAGGGAGGGGGACAGCAATTGGGGGATAGGATGGCGCTTTTCGAGTTACGTGATGGCCACGGTTACACCTTTCAACCTGAACTGGGGAAGGCGGTGATGATGGATGTGGCGGAAAGCAGCAACCTGACAGATATTAGGGCAGGGGCTGGGGCCTGTGTGAAAGGGGACTTGAGCATGCCACCCACGACGGGCACACCCACGAGCGAGGTTCCCATGGCACTCGCTTGAGGAACGATTGCGACTCCAAAACGCAACGGTTCAAAGACACCCACAGAACAAATGGCAGAGATGTTCTTAGTGCAGAGGTGGGGAATGGGGATTGGATGCGATAGAGGCAGCAGGTGTAAAACATTTCAGCGCAACTTTCGATCACAGTACTGCCTTGCTGAGGTGTCACGCAACCGTCCCCTGCGACGTTTGAAATCTTGGAGTGCTTGTTGTGAACAGCAAAGCAAAGCCCTTGCTTTGACTGGAATTGATTGTCTTGCAGGGAGATAGCCTCAGCAACGTTTGCTGCCCCACGCTCAACTGCTGCTGGGTGTATATTTCCTCCTACGATCAAAGCCTTGCTAAGATCAAATCCTGCTGTTGCTGGTGACCCATGTAGCATCCGTCCGCACACTAATAAACTGTTGTTCAGGGGGACAAAGAGAGCAGCGGTTCTGAGCAGTTCCCATTAAGTGCAAGAGCTTCGAGGTTGCTGGCCTACTGGGACATCTACCACTGCCGGACAGAGCCACAATGCGTTGCTTTTCTAGCTCCTTGTCATAAAAGCAAATTCAGACATTTTGGAGCCAAATTATACTGCTTTTCTAGCTCCTTGTTGCCAAAGCAACCTGTGGCATTTTGGAGCCACGGTGTACTGCTTGCAAGCTTCTAGTCGTCAAGACAAACATGGGCGTTGCGGCAAGCTACATCATTCCATTCAAACTCTCGCAGATGTAACCGAAACGGAACCACCTTCGAGAATGGGCCCACGCAGCCTCCCTTCACTACAAAGTTTACAAAATTCATTAGAACTTACTAAAAGTACAAATTCGTCATGGAGTTGTCAGAAAACGAACAAATTGGCGTCCATGAAGCTGCAAGCACCCCCATCTGAGCTCTCAGCCCCCGACAGCAGCAGTGGCTCCCTCCCCCTCCCCCGCCCTCAACACATTCGCCAGGAAGTACTCCCCTGCTCTGTACGACGACCGCACCATCGGCCCCGACGCTACGTACAGGAATCCCATGTCCTTGGCTGCCAGCTCGTAGGCCCTGAACGCCCCCGGCGTCACATACTCGGCCACTGCCATGTGCCTCTTGGTCGGCCTCATGTACTGGCCAAGGGTGACGACGTCCACGCCATTGTCCCGGAGCTCCCTCAGGGCGGCCATCACCTCCTGGGGGCTCTCGCCGCACCCCAGCATGATGGACGTTTTAGAGATTTTTGCCCCGCTCTGTTTGGCCATCTTGAGGACGGAGAGGCTCTGGTCCCAGCTGGCACGCCGGTCGCGCACGGCGCCCTGCAGCCGCTTCACCTGGGGCCCGTGGGGGCGCAGGGGTGGAACCGTCTCAAACACTGCTTGGGGAAAAGTGGTGCAAGACTTGGTGCTTTATAGTACAGTGCTGTAGTTGTGTAGCACAGTAACTGTGTCTTGCCACCCTGCTCCTGAAAGGGGTTTGTCAGCACATGCGCTTCGTGGACATTTTCGCCCCCATGCTTAATCCCCCCCCCCACCCCACCCACCCACCCCGCCCCCCCCCCACACACACACACAGCAGATAATGCGTAAGTCAATAAACCAGTCGAGTAACGGATGAGAATGCAATGAAAATAAAAATGTGCATGTGTCCTGTTGCTACGCGAGCTGCCCTGTGCTGTGTGTCTTCCTGTTGCGCTCAGACACTCCTGCATCATTTTTAATTGAAAATACCTTCGATTAACTAACTAAATAACTACTTGAATTGGAAAATTCGTACAACATCAGTATCACACACATTTTATGTCCGAGCAGGGCTGTGCATTGCATTGTGTCCCTTGATATGGTATGCGCTTCCCATTTAGTGTCACAGCACTTCTCTCCTAGTCAATGATTCACGGCTGAGAACGTCAATGCTTGTGTCAACGAGTCATTGCCAACAATTCGCCCCGCCGCCGACCACCTACAGTTTCCACGTTGTGCGCAAAGACGTCCAGCCCCGAGCGCGCCACCTCCTCCACGGACTCTCTCCTCCCTTGGAAGTCCGGCACCAGTGCCTCCACCAGCAGCCGCCCCCCCGTCTCCGCCTTCAACAATTTGATGGTCTCTGCGATGTGCGCAGAGCCCCCGTCGGGCAGGTCGTCCCGATCCACGCTGGTGAGGACGATGTAGTCCACGCCCCAGGCGCCCACTGCCTTGGCTGTGTTGGCCGGTTCCTTGGGGTCCATCAGTTCGTTTGGTTACATTTGGCACATCATCGTGACAAAACACTGCCCTTGTAGGCCATGTTGGGCACGAAATCCAAGCAAATGTTTGTTCACAACTCAGTGTCCGTTCATTGCTTTAGAATTACAGCACCAGTACTTCCCAAGAGATCCCTCATCTAAGGACTAATCCGGCCCAATCGTGCTTGACTTTCGAGATCTGATGGATTCGAGTATTTTCACGATGGTATGGTCGTAACTTCCATGGGGCTACAAGGGGGTAAAATTTGTTACAAATCAAAGAAAGTATCTCATCCAAAAGGCAGCCCCTTCCGAAGCAAATGATTGTGAGGCTCTTTTCCTTGCTGGTAAACGATGAAATAGAGCCTCCCTAGCGGAAAGAATCACGCACCTTAGGATCCAGGGGAGGCGGGGCGCGGGAGGTCTTCACAGCGCAGAAGCGGCAGCCCCGGGTGCAGGTGTCACCCATCAGCATGATTGTCGCCGTTGCAGTGTGGCCATCTCCGCCACCTGCGCACAGTGGTGAATGAGTTCAGTTCCTGCACACTTTAATGTACACTGCGATTACTATCGTGCTTCGAAAAGGAGTGCTTTCAAGAGCCTCAAAGGACCTAAACAGAATGATGGCAAAAAGGAGTGGGCAGTTCATAAGTACTTGGCAAAGAAGAATTCAAGTAGTGGAGAACAATGACGTAACTATAGCACAGTTGGTAAATCAAGTAGCAAATGCCCAATCGTACACGCAGTTGTTGCAGACTTCCACTGCACATGGAGCGCATAGGGTGCTCAGCAACTTCCATTCACATTGTACTTTTGGGTCACAACACAACGGACAGTAACATGATATGCTGCTTTTGCCCATTCATCGTTTGGTAAGAATGCAAACCAACTCACCATTATCGTGAAAACAAACCATTAATATGTGCTGGCAGGCTGCACCCCATCCACAGCCGCTACCTTGTGGGCGATGGCATCATCAGAGCCACATGGCCCATTCCGATTTTCCCCAACACATCACTCAACATCTCCAGTCAAACTGGGTTTATTCATGCGTCCGTATGAACTCCCAGATTGGCACATGAGCAAAGGCTTGGGCCACTCAGTGCCCGTAACGCAGCAGCCTTGGACACCCACTGTATTAGTCGCTCTGTAATATTGCAGTACGATGCTGTACAGGTGTACGATTCAGTGCTGCAGTGCGATGCTGTACAGTGGCATGAAGCAGTACTGTGGAAACATGTAATACTGTGGTAGAAAGCAGTGCTTAAGTACATTGTAGTGCTGCAGCACGCCCACTGCCCATGGCATTCCTTGGGAAGGCACTGCATTTGCCACTCACCCCAGCACTCCCCAAGGTTGGGGCAGCGCGCCTCCTCACACACAGTGTGCAGGTTCAGCTCCCGAAGCTTCGCCTTGATTTGGGTGTACTTGTCACCGCCGGGGACGATGCGCTTCATCCAATCCGGCTTCCTCTTTCTGTCCTACAGGAGGCAGTGACTGTCAAGCATACATCCACATCAGTGACAACGTCCCTGATGGGCATACTATCTTGGGATCCTTGGCCAGTCAGTTATTGAATGGAGCACAATGGAATCAAGAAGACTTCAGAACAGACCCCTTGCACATCATAGCATTGGCTGTGTCCAAAGGCTGTGAGTCTTATCATGTTATCTTATCTTTGCATGCAGCTAATAGCTTGCCATGCAGGGAGGTGTTGCAGAGGACCTTGGGATGCTTGGTCAAGAGAGTTCATACACTCGGGCTGTTTTGCTGCACGAGCATGGCCCCCAAGTCACAAGCAAAGTCAGTACCAGATCATCTTTTGAAGACAATCCTTCCTTTACAAGGTCACATGTTGCACAATGAGCGCCCTGCTGTTACTCAAGCAGTTTTTTGGAGCAGTGGAACCCCCATCATCCCCAAAGGGCACACATCAGGATTCGTTTTTGGGGTTCTTTGGATTTGCTTAGATTTCTTGCGTTTCTTTTTGCAGTCTTCTGCAGTCTGTGCATGGTCACACGTGTTCATGTCCATACCACACAAGTTCGTCCTCAGAGTTTGGTGCAGGAACCCACAAGCAAGCACTGCCTTGACAGAAATGGATACTATGACTAGAAATGACGATGTGCGGTCCACATCTGAACTGTCACAAAGAAGCCAAACGATGTCACTGCCATTCCAAGGCGACAAAAAAACAGACCAAAAACACACACACATCGGCATGGCCAGGTTGAACCAGTTTCACATACCCTCCAATGTACTGGTTCCACTGAATATCCACTTGGTAGCGAGCCTTCTCCAGAAAGAAAATCTCCCAAGTCAGGGCCTGCAACAAAATGCGCAGCCACTTTCACACTCCCTGCAGTGGCCAACGATATACCTGTGCGGGGTTGTGTGGAAATGCGCCTCCTGTTTTCCTAGCCGACCCATTTATCCCATTTGTCAGAATCGACGGCCCCCGCACTTGCATCTTTGTGTTCAGGAACACTATCCTAGGACACTGAATAAGTACATGCTGGATATCTCTGCACACATCATCAACGACAAGGTGCAAATGCTGGTTGTTGTATTTGTCCAGAGACTTGACAATGCACTGCCATGCACAAAACAGGTAATGTTGGGTGCTCTCAACAGCAGCAGAAAAGCTGCAACGTGCACGTTCTTTGTTTGTCAAGCATATGTGACAAGAGAATCCAAGGGTTTTCCCTTCCCTTGGAAGCAGTGATAGCATTTCCTCCTTCCCATGCGTGTCTTCCAACTGCAGGTATGTCCACTGGTGACCAACGTGGGTCCGCATGCATAACATGCAACCAAAGACAGTCCAAGATCCCCATTTTCACAAGTTGATGTATTTATGTGATGCCCCTGGCTTCACAGGGCAGTCGTGGGATCAACCTCGAGATTGTTGCTCCGCAAGAGCATGTTCAGCAGGTGGGGAAGCCCATTGTCTGCCATGGTTTCTTCCCACTTGCCAAAAAGAAAGCCTATACCATCGTCCCCCGTCAAGGATCCATTGCAACAAGATGGAACATTTTAGCTGTGGGGATGCACCACCAATGATTCCAAAGCACAGATGGTTTGTTTATCACAATCAAACGGAAACTCACATTTTGTTGAACTCAAAAATTTGGCGACCCCCTCAGATTCTTCCCATCTTTGCTGGGCTTTTCACGCAGCTTCTCTAACGGTGTCTTCCCCAATGTGCCTAACAGAATGCCAACCCACCCCATTCCGCACCCACAAAGGCAGACTCTACAAAGCCTTTAACTGTATGTATGAGTCTTAAGGAACCTGTCCCTCTGTACAACCTGTTTCTCCTGAAGTGCAACAAAACTCCCCCACACACCCCAGCCCCCCTGCTTGACCTCTCACGCTGAGAGACTCCACTCCATCTCTCCACAGCATGAAGAAGGGTATCACACCCACCTGCCCTTTGTGCGACCCGTCTTTCTCTTGGCTTAAAATCTTTACAACATCTTCCCCACCAAACACTTGATGGAAGCGTCGACTGGGCAAATGGACGGATGACAGAGATGGGGATATGAACATTCATCAGGGTTCTCGCCTGAGGGTGTTGCTGTCTGTGGACCTGTGCGCATTGTGTTCCTTGATGCTGTGGGGTTGGGTTCTTTGCCGATCATTGTGAGGTCAGAGTAGACTGCCAGCAAGGGGATGCTGTCTGACTATCTGAGTCCAGCAGAGATACGTGACATGACCAAGGTGTCGAATTTTCACGTTGCCTGCAAGGATGTTCATTCATTCATTCATTCACTCCCCACCACACAAATCTTGCTAAAACTCCCTAAAGATGGAGGAAAAGTGCGATCATGCCTCGCTATTCTGTCTTGTGAAAATCTTCCCCCACCATCACCACACGAATCCCGCCAAATCTCCTCGCCTAGAAAAGTGGGCTACGCCTTGTTATTCTGTCTTATAACATGTGTAACAGTTCTGTCTTGCAACAATATTTCCCCGCCATCACTACACACATGCCCCTAAATCCCCTTAAAGGAGGAGGAAAAGTGGGATTATTCCTCGCTATTCTGTCTTGCAACAAACAATCTTCCCCACCACCACGACGACAAAAATCTCGACCCCAAACCCCTACCTCTTTTCAACTTCTCCCGCAGCACCTGAACCGAATTCTCCGCCGCCGATCCGGCCCCCCTCCCCGTCGGCCCATCTCCAGCCACCCCCACGATCTCTGCCGCTCCGCCCGACGCCCAGCGCATCGCATCCGACGCCAAGGGCCGCAGGAGGGTCCCCAGCGGCTGGAGGGCGCCAATGCGCGAGGCGGCCCCCCGAAGAGGCATCTCGGCGACGCGGCGACAAGGCGGAGCCGGCGGTTCTGGTTTTTGGTCAAAGGCCGGGCGGCCAGGGACGTTTGGTCGTGGTTGAAGGACCAAATTGGTTTCTGCCCCATTTTTGGTTGTTTTTTGGTTTGAATTTTTGCTCTAATACTTGTTTTTTGGCAATTTTGTTCTTGGGGTTCAGGGCGTGCTGGCGGCTGAGACTGAGGTGACGCTGTTGGAACGCTGTGCAGCTCATGTACTGCGAGGATTAACATTACTACATAAGGGGAAGGGGGTAGTTTGAATTATGGTATACCCAAATTTGTGGCTTTAAAGCCAAGCCTAAAGCTTAGCGCCCAATGGAAGCTGGGGGGAGGGGTCCAGGCCGTGGACCCTAAGAGACAAAGTTATTGCACTAAAAGCAAAATGAGGCAGACAGAGGCTGCAACAGCCTTCATGCCCTTCCAGGCAAATCTAGCACACGTTCCTATTATGTAGTAAAACTCCAGTACCAAATTTTGTAGCAATTTGTAAAGCACTTTTCTTGGACCACTCCTTTCCCACATGTGGCTGTGCAAACACATCATGACCATAATTTCACCTGGGTGGATCAATTATGTTCATTGGCTAGCGTTTGCTCTACTTTCTAAAAGCGTTGGTTGTTGCATTGGATGGCCACGGCGCCGTGGCTCAGCCGGCTGAGCTCCACTTCGAAAATGATTGAAAATATTGATTAATTTCTCTGAAAGAACGCTGGTTTAATTTGACCTTAGTTAGCTCATGGGATGTCTTTTCTACCGCGTTCTTGTTTGTATGAAGCATGTGGAAAGCAGTGTGCAAAATTTAAGATAAGATTTGTTTGTTACATCGAGAAATAGGTCGTACACGGGCCACTCCCCCCCTTCCTAAGCAGGTGTTTGTGAGACTCTTTTCCATACTACGATAAGATGATACAGAGTCTCCGAGTGCGACAGGGTGAGCACAACACACAGGCAACACACCAAAAGCAAACATGCACTCAGGGGGGTCCCGCAGGAGCAGCAAAATTTAAGAGAAATGCCTTGGTCAAGGTATCTTGTCCATTAAAATTCTTGTGGGGAAGTGGTGGATCTGTTTCCCACACCTTCACAGAGCTTGCATCTTGCTCTTCAATTTTTTTGGCCAGCATGTTTTTGGAGTCTTACAAATGGCCACATGAACGACATGAACAATCAAGAATGCAGCGCCTTTTTGGTGGACAGGAGTTGAAAGACCGGACTTCTTTCTTATATTTTTGGCTCATCATTGTGCTTCGATGGTGATGGGGGTCCGTGTTCTAGTAGCATGTAACCGTTCTGAGTGAAAAGACGCCTATTGCGTTTTTCACAGTTGGCTATGTGCTGCGTTGGCATGTGATCAAGCTGTTGGATGCATTGATGATGATTTGGAACCGGGGTTACAAATAGGCAGGCCGATGGTTGTGACAGAGGAAGAAGACTTGTCGTGCTCCGTGCCGCAGTGGACAAGGACAGTTGTGTTCGAAATTGGAGAGATATGCACACATATGCAAGCCCAAGTTCCATGCTGGAGCCGCCTTGCGAGGCTGTAACTGGGTGTCGTTAAGCCGGTGGTGAGTGTGTGAGTGTGTGGAGCCTGCACTTTTTGTGAGCATTCAAGGTAGCGGTTTGAGTCATCTGCCAACCGCCTAACCTTAAACAGAATTGCTGAACGTCATTGCATTTGGTGTGTCCCCTTGCGGCATGAAACATACATGCTCTCTATGTTCGATTATGCACAACTGTCCTGGTGGCATATTTGGCCCCTCTCATGCAGTACGATCACTGGACTGGTGTGCATTTAAAACAGCTCGAGCACAACTCCCCATAAGTGGCCTGCTCCAGTGCTGGACAGTGTGTGGCATCCCAATCAGAAGCGGCAAGGAGTTGACATGGAACACAAACCGAGGCAATGAAGTAAAATTGAAGAAACAACTGAATGGGTCAAAACCCGTGTTTCTAATCGGTCCCCATCCCTGTGCCAGTCATCGCATCGCAATCGAAATGTTCAAGGCCACATCCCTGACATTTGACAGCATCTGTCCTTGTTTGCCAGGCCAAAGTTACTGCCGTGGCTCCCCAATCGTCTCTGGCTTGTCCGAATGCACTGCGAATGAAGATGACCAGCCAGCCAACCCGCCAGCCAAGCCTGCCAAATAACCAAACACAAAACGCTGCAATACACCACAATAATCCTCATTTCGAGTTGGGCCCATAACCATGCAGTGGTCCAGCGCACAGCAACTGCACAGACTGCTGGCAAAAAGCCACTGGATACAGTCTCTCCAGTGTCCTTCTGCACCCCATAACGAGAAAGGCACCTGAATCGATTTCATTGATTCTTCTCGAGCATCTGCATCTGCAAAGGAAGGCATGTTCCTTGTGAATGGTGACTTCATCCGATTACCACCTGTGAAACCTGCCACAAAAAAATCCAACAGTCAATCAATAAATCGATTAATCATTCCATCGATTTGCTGAAAGTCAGTATGGCGCTCACTGTGGCAGGTGGGCCCTGAAGGGCACTGATGTTGAACAATCTGGGGAGGGCAGCCAGTGCAACGAGTTGGCGCTGGCAGCGTGACTGTGTTCAATGACGTTTTCTGTCTGCGAGGACACCTAATGAGAGCAAGCACGAGGTTGGCAGCCCCATTGCGAGTCCTGCACATGGCCCACTGTGGCATGGCAGAATATGGCCCAACAGAAAATGAAGAAACAGGTGGGACACAAAGGGGGGCAAAACTGGCATGCCACAGTTTGGTTGAGTTGCAAGTGCATCCCATCTCAATGCTGCAGGTACACAAACTGCGACTTGCTGCGCACCATAAGAGACCTTTGCCATTAGGACAGTTCGCTTGCCTCAGACAAATCAATGCTTGCAGCAGCGGCACAGATCCACTAAGCCAGTTGATCCTGCAAAGTTCAGTTCGTCACTGGGCACATGGGCATGCCTGGTGCTCTTATCTAGACTTGTGACCTGGTATTGGTTGCTGGAATATATCAGGGCAGAAGGCCAGCAAATTGCAATCTGCAAAGAATCCCTGTGTACCTGTGTATTGGATCTGGTCCGCAACCAGCAGGTACATTTGTACATAGTTGTTATGTGACGAGACAACATTGTCTAAGTTCTGTTTCAACATTGGCACAGTGCAGACTTTGGGTTGAACCCCATCCAGCTTGACCAACAAAACAAAGCAATTAACAAAACAGGCAAAGCGAAATCTGCGATGGAAAGTGAACACAGCATTCTGTGCAAACATAGAATATACAGTAGATGCGCATGTCCTCCAGCACTGTGTGCCTCAGGTAATTCAATGCATTCAGCAGCGGCACAGGGCCACTCAGCCAGTTGATCCTGCAAGTTTCGATTCCTCATCGGCACGTGCAAAACTGCAGCCCTGGCTCGCTCCAATCTCTCAGACGTTTCGGAATTATCCTCAGGGCAGAAAGCAAGTTTCTGCGCGTCAGTGAGTCAATCCCATGAAACACATCACCGATGATTTGAGCAGTGAGCTGTGTATCTCTGCGTGTACACTGGTGCGAGTTGTGCAATGTGCGCCCGCGGCCACTTGCCTAGTACTTATGAGACTGCATGAAGAAAAGGCGAAACAACGGCACAGAGACAGGACACCACAGGCTGGCCTCAGCAATGTATGGCTTCCACACAGGGGAATTCAGAAAGATAACGCATATTGAGCATCATCGACCACCACTGTGGCACTGATCAACTGGCTGATAATGGACACACTGTTCACCAGAAACAAGTGGGGCTTCCCGGGCACACTCTGTGCAGATTGATCAACCCACCATGAATGTTGCAGCATGCATGCCCACTGTTGATGGTAACCAACACATGTTGTGCTACTCTGTGCCCTCAAGTGACCTTGTTTGGCTTTTCATTAATCGAGGGCAGCTGCCTGGCACTGGCTATCTGCAACTCCAGCACCCTGGAGACAACCAGCCCCTCAATTTGTCCCTGTGACTGTGCAACAAACATCCAAGCCTGCCAGAATATGAGCAAACATGTCCCAGATGTGTCCATGCTGACAAATGCAACATGTTCACATGACGCCACAAATGCTGGGCAGGCAGCCTACACATTACGTCAAGCACACATGCAACAAACGTCTCTCTATTCGATGCCATCCATTCGTACACTGGGCTTTGCAGTCCATCCTTCCAGAATCTGTGTCCTTGACCTTGATAATGAAGCTATGCACCAAATGCAGAGATCAAAACGGTTGCTTCAAAACAGAACTGCAATTAACCTGAACAATTAAACTGAGCTTGAGCATATCAGATGCATTGCAAACAAGGCCACCGATGACCACATCCAGGATCAGTGGGAGCATGTGAAATCACCATGAGCCAGAGGCGTCTGGGATTGTGGAATATCACATTGTTCATCATTCCGGATGACAACACAACGAACCTGACCACGAACAACTGACCCACCCAAATGGCACTGATTTATGGCCTCAAATGAGGCGACGAGCTTGCTTCCAAAAGCAAGTCCCTTTACTACATTTGTCAGAAAGCAACAAAGGTGATGCCCTGACTGAGCTTACACAAAAACTTCCCAACACAGTCGCCTCTCAAGCCAAGCCCAAACGCCAGAGCAGTGAAAGAACACCAAGAAAGCACCCGCTCTTTTGTTAGGACGGAATTGGCCCCTGGGACACTAGAATGTGACATCATGTATTGCAAATTTCTATCTAAAGAAGGAAAAGGCCACCATGCTTCAGACAGAAAGCCAAGCGGGCAGTGCAACAACATCCGTAACACCAACCCTGGCTTGAAGAGTCCTCACAAGCGCCTCTGGCAGCACTCCCGTGGTCCGGATCACGCCCAGCTCTGCACATCAACAACAACAAACACAAGACTCAGCGGGGTTGGCAGATCACCTCAACAAAGCAACAAAACAGATGCACACAACTGCTGGGCGCCAGCAGGCACAGGCAGCGCTTGAGACCTCTTCACCCCAGGCAAGCCGGGAGCGACAACCAGCAAATTCCCGTGGCAACAAATAAGGCGGCTACAAATCCCATGCCAACAATGGGAAATCCCGTGGCACCACAATCATGGCAACAAATCCCCCCGAAGCACATCCCATGGCAGGAAATCTCCCCCAAGGCAGCGAATACCACTGCAGCAGATCCCGCGGCAGTTCATCCTATGGTGCCAATTCCCATGGCAGCAAACTCCATGGCAGCCGCCGGCCCCGCCGAGACGCGAGCGCTCACCCACACACGCCTGATGCCGGCTCGATAACACCCCCAAGCCGTGCAAGAGAAATCTCCAGCCGACCCCGCCCTCAAGAACCCCCCTTCCATGCCTTGAGTGGCAAACAGGAATGCCCTTGGATGCTCGTGGGGACGCCAATTCCCCCTGGTGTCCGATTGCCGCGAAGCTTTGCGGGAATCTTGTTCGAGGGCTTATGAGATGCAGAGGCGCCAGCCCACGGGGGGCGCCTTGGAAGCGGCATGGCGCGGCGCGGCCGCTGCAAGGCCGCCCGTGCTGTTGGGAGGGAACTGCGGCGACCCAGGCGGCTTTGGCCTCCCCTTGGGGCCGCCAAATTCCCACCAAGCATAAGGCCCCACACATTATAATTAATGGAGTGTACTGAGCATTGAGCTCATTAATGAATGAACAGATCGGTGGTCGACATCTCCGGGGGTGACCCCTGTCAAGCAAGCACCGAGGTGCTGCCCCCCAGGATCATGACCCGCGGCTCGCTAGCGGCTGGCCTGGCGGGGTTGTGCCCTATCACGACGGTGCGCCCTTGTGTGGAGCGATCGCCCTCATGGGGATGCGGGGAAAGGAGAGTCCGCCTTTGAGTCCCTAACAAGGGATGTTTCTTACACGGCAGCGCCACATATATACTCTGACAGGTTACTGTTCCTGTCTGGTTTGACTCCAGCATGGTGTGTCCAATTTTCATTGCCCTCGCCAGGAATGCTTTCCCCAAAATCACCCCATCACAGCCATGAACAAGCTTCGCATCACAGCACAAACACCCCCCTTCCCTACAGGACACACGTTTGTAAGATATCTCCAGTGTTCGGGTCACTCAACCTCAACTGGCACAGATATGTAGCTGATGGCTGTTTGGAAGCAGTTATTGGCGTGAGTGTTGGGTTGCTGAAGGAGGGCATTGGGGTTGGCGATGCCATAGCACGGGAAGCCATGCAGCCAGGTTTGGCCGATTGCTTTAGTCAGATGTGCCCAGAAGTCCTCTCTGTGGAAACGAAAAGTCACCAAGGGAGAATGCACGTGGTTTGTTGTGGAGATGCTTGATTGACGTTGGGCATGGCCAGAAACTGTGACAGGAAGAGATCGCAACAACTATTAAGAAGGGGGTTTGTTATATGTGATGAGCAGGATGCACTTGGGTGCAAATTTTGTTTGGCCGCCAGCCTTGAGCACTTTCCACTTGTGAGCTCAGCACCAGAAACGCAGTTATGAATCAAATGTCCAGTTGATTGATTATTTTATGGATCAATCAATGAAATATAACTGCATGAAAATTAAGACTACCATAGATCAGAGGATAGCGCCCCCTTCCAGCGATGAGCATCAGGGCTCGTCTCAAGAACGCGGGGGCCATTATCTTGCGTGCCCCCGCGCTATCTTACATGACGACCCCCGCGTTCTGCATCAAGTCGATGAATCAGTAACGCCTCTACGTTGCTGCATTGACAGCCAGACCAATTAAACATTAAATATAGGTATAAAGTGCGACGTTAATCAGGGTAAAAGTCGGCAGACGTCGCCATAACTTTTTTGCGACTTCCTGCACTGCGTCGCTGCATCTTCTGATGGTGAGCGAGGATGCTCAATCATGGGAGATGAATACCGCTCGCGCTATTCAACATATCACCCACGCTCTGCAGCGGTGGCCATGTTTAATACCTCAGGGGCCGCTATATAAGAGCCCCCCTGCTATTCAGCAGCCCCTGCGCTATCCTCCGTGATCTTCAGTACTTGACTTGGCCCTGTTGGAACATGGTCTGTACCCAAGATTGTCAGCAGAATCGCACAATGTGAGCATGGGCAGGAGCTGTGAAATTGGCATATTCATTCACCTTTTGTTGACCTTTTGCTTTCACTTTGTTGCTGGTTTCCTTGCCCCAACGGTGTTCCTCCGCTGGTCCGTTTCCATACCGTGATATTGGTCCTCATGTGGGGGGTGGGCGTCACGAGGCTTGCGATTGTGAACATGATGCAGTGCTTTCACAAAAGAAGGCAGCGGCCATTGCCCGACACTTTACTGAGCCTGCCCCTGTTGCGATAGAATAACGGTGACGATTATTCGCTCGTGCGACAGTTACCTTGGCCCTATGGCCTGGCAACATTGCTACAGGCAAATGCGCCCCAGGCGTTGCATCAACGCAAAAATAGTCAAGTTTACCGCCAGTCGCTATTCGTGCGGCCCTTCGACCCTTCTAGACTTGTTTCTTGCCTGATTTTGAACGCGCCAGTGGGCCGGAAGGCGTCCCATCCGGGCGGCCGACTTCACTGTGGTGATTCCGTCATCGTCATCAGAGAAGCTTACATCAAGGCGACAATAATACCAAGGCAAGGATGCAGCCATCAATTCCCCATTTCGCCCGAGCAAAGCAGTATTCACGACTTGTTGGGGAAGGCGCTATGTCGATTTTGTTACACACTTAGCATCAATTTGAGGTCCCCCCTTCCTTGGCATAAATCCTTATGTCAATGCAAGGATGAGTCAGCAACATTACCTGACTGTGGTACACAACTTCTAGGCGGTTTTGAAGGAAAAAAACAGTTGGAAATTTGCTGATTTCGGTGGATTGGAAAATGGGATTCTAAATGCCATTGTAGGCGAGGCGTACAGCCTCAATGGCTGCAAATTAATCCACTCTAAGACCTTCTGCGCAGATCAAACACTTGCAAGAAGTTGTGGCAACTACATAATCTCTTAGCGTCACAAGAAATTCCCCTCCTTAGCGTCAATTTAACGTTAAGTGTAACAAAATCGACATAGTGTCTTCGCCCACATGACTCGAGAAGACATTCCTACAATCCAACCACCAAGTTGCTATGCATCAGAACGGGAGAATTCATAAATTTGGCATCATCAAACCGCCTCAGCTCATTGTATGCAATTTACAAGTTTTACATCACAAGGCAAGGAAGTATGCATTCAGTTCTGAATGTCGCCGATAATGGAGACCTCATTGGGGCAAATCTGTGTGCACACCTACCCCGGGCATTGCTGTGACGTCCATGCTCGACAGCTTCTTAAATTTGAAATCAATGTTCCGAAGTCGATTGTGCGTCATGGCCCTTAGGGCACCCGCCGCTCTGTGTGGAGCACATGCAGATGTGTTGGTGGCAGATTTTGCACCGGTACTCATGCTGGGTACAACGCCTCCATTGGGCGGCAAGCGATGTGACGGCCAGCAGCGTGGGCCAACACCAAAATGCCTCCCATTGTCACCCAATTCTGGCCATTGAAGGGTGCTGAGTTGCTGAAAGTCGTTTGGCGGTATTACTGGCATTAAGTTCACCTCGCCTTGGAGCAGCCCCACATGGCGTAGTACACAGCGATGATTGTCATTGCCGTTATGATAAGAATATGTCACAGCATGTAACACACGGTCAGGGTCGCTGCAGCAACGCTTTGCGTGGCTGTGTGCGCAAGTCTATTACTTAAACACTTGTCAGCACATGACAAGGCGAGCCCTTTCATTAAGCTGGCGGTGCCTGGCAATGAATGCAAGCACTGTGCGAAGGCCCCGAAGTGCGTCTGGCCGTGTGCGCGAGTTGGGAGGAGGTTGCAAGTGGCTGCCGTGCGCCCAGAAGCTTGAGGGCCAGCTGAATCGGCTGCCATTTGGCAACGTGGCTCGAAAGGAAAAGAAAGAAAAAGAAGAAAAGCGCATTTCATCTCAACCAATTGGGAGACCAGGGCAGCCCCACTGAGTCTCCAGCGCGAATTGCCCTGCTTGGAGTGTGCTCAGCGCAATGCGTCAATGATCCATCACGCCCTCCACCCGCAGCATAACGCAACACGGCACCTGCAGGGTGCTGTAACGTTACACAAATTTTCAACGTCGATGCAATGGGCGATAGGGAAGGGAACACCGTGTAAGTCACAGTGAGTGTAATACTTTGTGTTTAGTTCTACATTGCTGTGCTGCTTTTGCTAGGAAGGTCTTGACAATTGAAAACACCATGATGCTGGTCAACAGCAGTCACATGTGTGAGGTCTCATGCTACGATTCCTGACTGCTGCACTGGGTTGAGTTCACACAGAAACAAACACCTTAGATGAACGAACACCGATAAACCGATGGGTGCTTTGCATGGTCTTCCCAGATAAATCCTTCTGATCACGCAACACACCGACCAGTGAATCAGATGTATGTTTTGCATGGTCCTCACAGAAATCCTTCTCAGCACACAAGGTACCAACAAGTGAATCGATCTGACCTTTCGTCGTGGTTCAGTCATCGTCCAAGCATATACCCGACGTGGTATGCCAATGGCTTCCCATTACATGGATCCACACTGGCGACTGCAATCTGGAATGGAATTGACACAAGCAGCACATGGGACTGCAAAATAAGTTGCTGACAATACATTGCCACCCAGCAATCGTGCCTCCGCTGAGAGCGCCTCAACTTGATCAAGCCCCACTGGCACCACAATCGTGATTGTGGTGCAATGCTCTGGAACACAAGTAAGCACATCAATTTATTTTCCTTGCTAGATTCCAAAGTATTCCAAGTGTTGCATCACTACTAAAAGTCCATCTGGCAGCACACCAATCGTCCAGCATCAGGCGAACTTAGAGAAGCAAATCGCAACAGACACGCAAGCCCAACGATGAGACTGTGACCTTAGCAAAGACAAGATTTTGCAGTCTCTTGCTCTGTAGCCATGTCACAACATCGATCGGCCCTCGCAGAGAACTGCTTCATCATGCGGAGATCCGTTGGTCGCCATCAGCCTCTTCTTTTCGTTTTGACCCCCACAAGCCATGCCGCACAATGGTGCTCTCCCCTGTCAAACATATGCGATGCTGCTGTCAGGGTGTCACACTCAACGCAGGTAAAACTAGACTGTGGACAGCATGTGACAATGGCCACGGGTGGCCACGGTGGTGGGTTTTGAGGCGACAGGCTGAAATGACCACAATTTGTGATCTGCAAGCCACAGCTTCTTCCCCACTTCCTCATCCACATAGAAATGATGCACAGGTTTGCATGTGATCGAAGACGAGGCTGTCTTTCATTCATTGTAGGCATTGAAGGTGAGCCAATATTCCAGGACTAGGAAAATCAGTCGGTTCTGTGCAGAAATAGGACAGCACGCCAACTCCAGGAAGAAAACACACTGGCACTATGCCCACAGCCAGGAAATCTGCACGAGTCCCATCACAGCAATGATGATCAGGAGAGCCCAGTCATCTCTTCATTTCCAAGTATGATGAAGTGTTCTGGAACGACAGAAGGCATTGATTTATCTGCAGGTGGACAAAGGAATTGTGGCAGATTTCAACTTGTACAAAGTAACTTCACTGTTTCCACATGCGATGGGCATCCCTCACCAAGAATACAGCATGCCACATCAAGAGTTTCTTGGCGTTGCTGCGACAGTGCAGTGTTTTGTTATGGTTTGACAAATGTGAGCAACCTGGATTTCCTTTAGACTGCCCCAGGCGTCGATGTAGGAAGAAGCGCACTTGCATCAGCTGGGAGAATGGGTTTGCTCATAACATTGAAAACCATGCACAGCACAGCATGCATTGCATGTGACACATGCACGCCTGCTGCACATGCCTTGGTGGCACGTGCAGAAACCCTGAAACTGGAATCTATGTAACTAATCCTGAACTACAATCCTGAACTACAACTACAATCCTACAACAACAACAACAGCCACCTACATTTTGATGACTCCAATGCTCCCAGTCAGCAGCCACCTTTGTACATGAACCTTGCTTTAGATGGACATCCCTTCTCTATTACTGCTACTGAACCACATCGCCAAAAGGTGGCACAGCCTGTTGACATCATGTTTATGCTGTTGGGAGCGAAGTCGGGCTTAGCGAACGCCATGTATTTAAGGAAATAATAATATTACTGGCAATAACAACAGCAACAGCAACAATCCCACGATCCTGCAATCCTACAGCTACAATCGTGAACTACAACAACAGGCCTGTCCTTGTGTCTTTGCCAGAAGACTTACTGCAACAACAAAAAGCAGCTTGTCATGTACCCCCCGCCCCCAACCCCCTTCTCCCTCTCCCACAGAGGAAAACGGTGTACACAAGACAACAAACTCCAGTTTGTTTCACTGCCACATTTCGAACCTCCTACCTTGGATCAGCCGCCAACAATGCCTCCGCCACTCGTTGCCCCATCGGCTGGTTGAGACTCCCAAACCTTCGTCCCATTGTCTGCCACAAGCTGCCAGGCCCCACTGCCAGGCCATTCCACCACCGCCCCAATTATTTCGCAGCCGAGCTCATTTTCCCACAGCAATCCCACATCACAAAGTCGTTGCACATGTTCCTCAGCAGGTCGATCATCCCCTTGACCATCCTGTTCTTCTTCCTCACCTCCTCCTTCAGCTCCTCCAGCCTGCGTTCCAGAGCCTCCACCTTTGCTTGCTCCGAGGTCTCCTGTTCACGTTCGCCTGCAAGTTCACCATCCAACGTGCCATCCCCCTGCGGCGCCTCTGCGCCATCGACTCGCGACGCCTCGTCGCAAGTGCGCAGCAGCACCTGGGCAGCATGAGGCACACACACATAAGAGCGCAAAACCACAAACAAAGTCAGAATTGAAAACACCGAGTCAAGGAACACATTGTTGAACTGGCTGATCGATGTACCAAACAGAACTATTTATGTGCAAGTATGTCCGGTCCTTCAAATTCTTTGCAGCCCCAGAGCCCCCAAGATCCGAGACAGGCAGCATGGGGCACCCCAAACCAGTGCCCCCCAAAGCCCAACCTAGCCATCGGCCCCAGTATTCAGGATCAAACTCGACACCCAATCAATCACCTCAAACACGAGACAAAATCATCAGCCCCCACCCCCCCCTCCCAGTCTCGCATACACTTGCTTAGGAGGGGTTGCCCTTTGCACGACCGGCTTCTTTTCCTCTTAGCAACATCTTAAACCCCAGCTGGTGACAGGGGCCCGAACAGCCATTTCAAAAAGCGAATCCACCCGAATCATCTGGCCCCCCCTCCTCCTCCCCCCCCCCCCTACCCCCTGAGTCTCGCATACACTTGCTTAGGAGGGGGTGCCCTTCGCATTACCCCCTTCTTTCCCTCTTTGCGACAAACCTCACCCACCACCACCCAGCATGGAAAAGAGTCGCGCATACGCTATCTTGGGAGGGGCTGCCCTTTGTGTGACCTGTTTCCTTCTCTCGCTGTAACAAATCTCAGCCCCCAGCGGGCGACGCCCCCCCTCAAACAAACACACCCAAAAACTCGCAACCGAATCTTCGGCCCCGCCCCACCGTCAGCCTTTCCCTCGCCCCCTCCACCGCCTCCCGCATCTCCCTCAGCCGCTCCGCGCGGCCGATCAACTCGTCCTCCCCGGGACCGCCCGGGCCCACCCGGCCGTCGAACTCCTCGAGGACGCACTCCGCTAATCGCAGGATCGTGCGCAGCTGCTGCCGCGCCTGCCCCGCCATCTCGCGCTGGCCCCACTGGCCGGATGCCATGGCGCCAGCAGGCGCCCTTGAGAGTCTTTCCGCGTTCCGAGAGCGCAAGCGTTAGGGCGGTCGTGTGTGGCCGGCGCCAGGGTCCGCCCTGCTCTGTTTTCCGCCGTGGTTTGTGCTGTTTCAAGGGTTGACTCAGAGGCCAATTTGATTAAAGGCATAAAAGGCAATTTAAAGGTTAAAGGTTCACTTAAATTAGAAGTATTCTAGAGGTAATGTGATGGGTAAGTGAGTTTATGGTAGTTTGTGCAAAGTTCAATTTACATAAAAAGGTGGATTGAAATCTAACAAGTTACTTTCACACTATGTTGCATTAGAGGTTATTTTAGTTATTTTGGCTTCAAAGGTAGGCTAAAGGTTGGCTTAACAATAGTTAAGTTAAAGGGAACTTGAAGGTTATTTTGATTAAAGGTAATTTAAAGGTTGATTTAAATGTTGATAAATGTATATTTAAGTTGATTTGGGGGGCGTTTTTTTTGGGCCGCCCTGCGGTTTTGTCCCAAGCCGGTTTGTCGCCGCTGCTTTTTGACACTGCGCCACTCCCAGCGTCGACCGCGCGACCATGCCCATCATGGCGGCACCCGCGGCCGAAAACGGCGCCGGCGGCAAGTCTACGGCGGCGCAGAAGCGGAGATTGCGGGCCAAGCGGCGAAAGACCGAGAAACGCCTCGACATGTGGGCAGCAATTTTTTGGAGCGATACATGGGCGCCGTTTGACGCCCCGGGGGGGGTCCTGCTTGAGATCTAGGGAGCGCATGCGGGTGCCTGTCACGCAGGGATGTTCGCAGGGCGAGGCTGGGCTCATCGAGTTGGGATGTGGGTGGCTGTGCGCAGGGGTGCGCGGGCGAAGGGAGAGGACGGCCGGCAGGAGAATGGGTCGGTGGACGTGCTGGTGAGGGACGCGCGGGGACCGGCGGGGCGCCGCTTTGCCCGTAGGCCGCGTTTGCATGCCTTGAAATCGTTGTTGACTGAGTTGCCCAGTGATCTCCAGGCCAGCCTCCTTGGTTCTTGTTCGCTGCCCTTGCCCTATGCTCCCTACTCTTTGCTCGAGTTTTCCTCTCGCGCTCTGCTTTTGCTAGTTGCTATCGCTGTGCACCCTGTCCTTCGCTTCAGTCTGCCCGTCCCTTCACCCGCCAAAAGGCAACAGCTTCGTGCCAGGTGCTGCACGTTTCACACCGCATAGCCGTGGGCTATCCCAAAAGGCACCTGGCCCACTTGCCAGCTCACTTTGATGATCTCCCTCCTGAATCTGGGGAATGCCGAATCGCAGCACGGGGTTGAGGTTGAGTACGTGAGCGCGCCCAATGACTTCAGCTTCCTGGAGAACAATGGCGCCAGCTCCCCTCCCCCCGATGGCAAATCCTCTCCTGAGGCTAAGGCTGCAAGTCCCCCTGCTGCCGATGCGGACGAGCACATGGAGGAGGCCAATGGCAAGCAGCCAGCAGAGGACCCAGAGGTGCAGGTGGCGGGAATTGGGGCCACACCTGGGCTGGGCTCCACTGCTGGCTTGAGCGCGAACCCTGGGCTTGGTGCGACTGCTGGTCTGGGGGCAAACCCTGGCCTGGGGTCCATCGCTGCGCTTGCTTTCACTGCCGGTCTCGGGGCCCCTGCTGCGGGCATGCAAGCCGAAGCGAATGGGGACAAGGTGGGTGCCCTGGCAGGGATTTGGTGTGACGAGAAGGCGGCATGCCATGCAGTGCGTGGCCCCTTGTGAGCAATAGGCTGTGAGGGGCTGTTGTCCATGCTGTGAAAAATGTTTTGGGGTAGGGTGCCCATCAGATTTTTACCGTTCACCAGTGGACAACAAGTTGCGGTGGTTGTCCCTTACTTGTGAATGTGTAGACAGCGTGTACCACAATCCTGGCACAGGTGGGAGCCTCTGTCAGCCCGGGCAAACTGTGTGACGCTGTGCGTGCTGCAGTTAGTTGCTACTCTTGTGTTCTGGCTGCTGTCGCGATTGTGGCTTGACATGTACTGCCCCTGCACACTTTCAGCTGGTGCTGGGGTGGAAACTGCACTGCAGCAAGGACTGTCAAGGATGCTGGCTACCTATCCCTGCATCCAAAGGTTCATGGATAGCTGCTGGCAAGCATCGACTGCAAACAGAGGCCTTTTATCTTGCACGCACAGTGACAGGCGCAAGGGATCCAAGCAGTGCTGTTCAAACATTCTAAACATAAATTCAAATTGTAGTACCAGGGGCCAATGCCCAGTTGCACCACTTCGCTGTTTGTGAATCAAACTGGTGATGCAGTCAATGATTTGCTGCACCCATGCTCTGTGTGGCAGTTAGTGTACCCTGAACGCCCAGCCACACTCTCTTCTGTCCCATAGCCGTGCTGCAGAGAATCATGCATTGCTGGAAATTGGCTCTGGAAGCGTATGGTGCATTCACAAGTGCAAGGCAGGGCTTCTGGAATTATGGACAGTATATTCTGAAGTGGATTGCGTCCAGGAATGGAAATTCTGCAACAGGATTGTATTCTGGGTTTCTCAAGCGTTAATGGGCCTGTAACATCACTGAATTGCGTGTGGCACTCTACCCAATGTGTTGATTGGAAAGTGTAACAGTTTCCGCGCGTCAGTACATGTTTCAAGCAAAGTGGGTGTAACACAGTTATCGAGTACATCTTGTTCCTGGTCTGTCTTGTGTTGAGTTCTTGTATCCTGGATGCTTGTGCTGTACATCCTTGCATTAGGCAGGAGCTTTGTGCGTTCTGAACAGAAATCCTTGGAGGACGAGTTTGGCAGGATCTTTGACCGATTCACCTCAGCCGAAGAGTTGATGAACCCTGGGAAGGCGGCAAAGGGTGAAGAACACAAGGTGGGGTTTGGGGTGTGCTGTCTCATGCTGTTCGATCATTGATGTCAGACTGTTTTATTTCGTTGCTGTGTATGTATTTGAGTGTCGTTTTGAAGTAACGACCTTGACAGCCTGCTGCCTGCACAAGTGGGTGCCATGGACCAACAGAATGGACAGGATATGGACTGCATGTATGCCAATGTGCTTCACCATACTCTGGTAGTGTGTATGCAAGTGTGTGCACAACATGTGCAGTATGGTGCATGCAAGCAGTAGTATGTGTATATACAGTATTGCTGCAGAGCATAGTACTGAGCAGCCCCTGTTCTGGCATGTGTTGTTGCAGTCCTGATGTTTTCTTGTTTGTTCTTCACTAGGAGGAAGTGCC
Source organism: Ostreobium quekettii (assembly GCA_905146915.1). Taxonomy (NCBI): domain Eukaryota; kingdom Viridiplantae; phylum Chlorophyta; class Ulvophyceae; order Bryopsidales; family Ostreobiaceae; genus Ostreobium; species Ostreobium quekettii. Next base: position 9,554 of record CAJHUC010000339.1, on the reverse strand, counting down.
AGTGAAGAAGGAGGTGGATGATGGAGATGCAGCTGTCGAATCTGACAGCGATGCGGAAGGTGATTGCGGTTGGTGGAACATCACTATGAAATTTGCCATTAATTCAATTTTGGCTGACTCATGTGTTCACATTTAGAACTTGTTAAGGCAGTGCTGTTCTGTGGCCTGTCCATAACCGTGGTGGTTTGGTGCTGTGTGCCAGCCTGGGCTGCAGGTGGCAATACTTTGTGGTCATGCTCATGCTTTGCACATCGTCGAACTGCTGGCCAGATGCGCTGGAGTCTGCATTGTTTGAGCACCAGAACAAGCATGCCATCAAACTTGTCATTCTACAATTATCTCAGCTTTTTGACATTCATGGGTATGAGTTTGTCGCATTGCAGTTCCTTGGCAGTTTGCTGCTTCCACCTTTGTGTTACGATTGTAATTTGTGGTTACATATTGAAAACCATAGTGATACTCTAGTGGTGTTATGGCAACTCGCTGCTGCTTTAAGTTCCTACTTGATCACATGTACTTTGTTCATTCTCCCCATTTTCTCGCCCACCTTGTACATTGCCCTTCATTGTGGTGAATGGAACTTTCCTGTGACTTAGTCATATGTGGCAGTGTTTTGCTGTTTTGCAACTTTTCAGTTGTATATCATGTGACCTGCCACGTTGCATTATTCAGGTGATATCAACAAGATGAGCAAAAAGAAGCGAAAGCTGAATTCACAGATGACCATCGCTGAGCTGAAGCAGCTCTGTCCAAAGCCAGACGTTGTAGAGTGTTGGGATGTGACAGCAGCAGATCCACAGCTTCTTGTTTATCTCAAGGTACGTCCAACAACTTATGTATCTCAATGGACAGCCTTGTTGCGAATTTTTTATGTGTGTTCCTGTGCACCTGAATGGGCGTATGTTGGTTCCTGATGAAATGCGCATGCCCTCAAGGGGCCATTCCCCTTGGCAAGTGCAAGGTGTCTGTGCAAAGTCTATGGGCAAGAATGTGGGGAAGACCAACTTGAATCGGTGCCAGCAGTAGGGGCTGCACTTTGGCTGTGAATACAACCTTGCACACCACAAAACTCTTTGAGACTCACATGCCCAAGACTTGTCGAGCCATTATGCGAACCCTGTGGCTACCAGCGAGTTTCTGTCTTTTGTGCCTACTGGGATTGAACTTCTGTCCTTCAATATGTTCACTTGAATTTCTGATTTCATGCTTTGAGTTTCTCTTCATTGTGCTTTGGCCAGTCCCTCCGTAATTCTGTGCCCGTGCCGCGGCACTGGTCGCAGAAGCGGAAGTACTTGCAGGGCAAACGTGGTATTGAGAAGCCCGCATTTGTGCTGCCGGAATACATTGAGGCCACCGGTATCAGCGACATGAGGGCGGCGTATAAAGAGAAAGAGGAAGAGAAGAAAGTGAAGCAGAAGCAACGGGACAGGATGCAGCCCAAACTTGGCAAGATGGACATCGATTACACTGTGGGTTTGCCTCCTGTTGCATTTGTCACATTTGTCCTTGCATCCCGTGCAACTTACACTGAGCACTAGACGCAGTCACCTTTTAGAAAGCATGGCATTGTCTTTGGCCACCGGCCAACTACATGGGAATCAAGAGTATTGATGTGAATTTTATAGTGACGATCCAGGGGGCTTGCTTAGACTGTTAATGGGCTTTGCACAGGCAATCCTAAGGAATAACATGTATTTGAATTCCATTCCTGCTGTGGTGGCACATTGCGAAGCACAGGGCTCACACCACTCTAGCAATATCAGGCGATAAACATAATGCAGGAATGCAACATTGAATCTGTTTCTGCCACCAAGCTTCTGTGCACAGTGGGTAGTGGCAGGCAGAGAGCCACCCAGGCCACAGCATGGTCGCATGCAAGATGGCCACTATTAGTACAAAGCACCCTTCTGGTGGCATGTACCTTCTTGTGCGATCAGCAATTCTTGGGCCAACTTGCATGCCTGTTTGATCCCGCTCTGACACTGCCAAGCATATTGTACTGTGGAATATATCATTGTGAGATAGAGTGTCGCCGTTTGAATTGGAATAGTCACAGGTGGGCGTTGTTTTTGCCTGCATCAATGTTACCATGGTACACAAGTGCAAGGCAGAGCTGCAACATTGCAGGCTGCAGAATCAAATTTCCGCATCAGCACGGGGCGCAAAGGCCCTGCAAGTGACGTGCTGTTTTCCTTGAAGCGTGCATGATTTAATGACTAGTGCAATTCTGGAAGCTGGCAAATGTGATTGCAAAACCTGCCATTGGTCCCTAGGTCCTTTATGATGCTTTCTTTAAGCACCAGAAGAAGCCCAAGCTCAGTGGGCTGGGGGAGCTGTACTACGAGGGCAAGGAGTTTGAGCCCAAGCTGAAGGACATGAAGCCTGGCCTGCTGAGCGCTGAGCTGCGCCAGGCGCTCGGCATGGCCGAAGGCGCGCCCCCTCCCTGGCTGATCAACATGCAGCGGTATGGGCCCCCACCTTCGTACCCCTCGCTCAAGATCCCAGGCCTTAATGCGCCCATCCCACCAGATGCCTCCTTCGGGTACCACCCTGGTGGCTGGGGCAAGCCCCCGGTTGATGAACAGGGGAACCCGCTCTATGGTGATGTGTTCGGGCAGTATGAGGATGAAGTGGACTCTGACAGAGAGGTGAGGTCTGCGGTAGTGATCCCAACTCTGCCAGAGTGGCTGCCATACATGGTGCTTTGTGGTCCTTTGTGGTTGCACCTTGGAGACAGTTTTGCAGTATTGTTGAGCACTGCAGCATTGTCATTGTCAGTATGCTGACAGATGGAGTAATGGGTAGACAACATGGGTAGTCTTTGGTAGCCACATGTATGCAAGCTGTGATGGACTTTTGTAAACATGGCTGGGTGGTTTGGAGTCTGATTTTGTGGTTTATGTGCTGAAAGGAATGTGATAGGTGACTTGAGGGAACCGCCGGCAGTGAGTGGTATCGTTGTGGCAGTGGTGCATTGTTTTGGTAGCATCTCAAGCTGCTGAAGAATAGATTTTCTTAGTTGTTATCATTTTAGCTGCTGTTTTGTGAAAAATCTTGCTAGTTGAGCCTGAAGTTTGTGGCAGGGGGGCCACAGAACTTTTCAAGGTGCTGAAGATGAGTTGTAGTGCGACAGGGAAAGAGAACGCCCCATTATAGGGCAGCCCTCGCAGTGCTGTAGCCATGGAAGGCGTATCCATTACATGCAGCAAGAAGTTTAATGCTCAGGACAGGACACGTGTCTCCACTAAACCCAGAAACACAAGGCAGCCTCAGTCTTTCTGGTGGCTTCCAAGAACCTCTTGAAAGCTTTGAGGAGCATTGTTGGGTCACAGGGGGATGCTACAGCCAACTGCTATGGAGTTTTGTTTGTTGCCTCGCTGAGCGGTGTCTCGGCATGCAAAAGGCCATGGCAGTGACCGATTCATCGTTACTGAAACTGTTGTTGCGTCCAAATGGACATGTTGCTCACTGCACGGGGCATAAAAGTAACAGGAGTTGGCAAATGCCTTGCCTAAGCACTGTTCCATTTATTCCATTTTGTAGTTAGTCCCCTTCAATGTTCAGTGAACTTGCATTCTGTGCATTCATGCCATTCCATGGACACTTGTCTTGCAGGTTGACAAGTCATGGCGGTGGGGCACTTTGGATTCAGATGCCGAGGAGTCTTCCGAGGAGGAGGAAGATGAGGAAGAGGACGAAGACGAAGATGGGGCAGCCGCGGATGGCCGCTCGATCGACGACGATGCCGTGAGGGCAGGAATATCTTCGGTTGCGTCTGGCTTTGCCTCCAGCCTGCCATCTGGCATCGAGACACCAGACATGATCGACTTGCGGAAGGTACGTTTCGTGGACGAACAGTCAGTGTCCATGGTGTTGCATCACTGCATGGTCAACAGCGTTGTCTGGTGCTCCTTCGCGGACACTGATGTAGGACCCTGTGCAGTGTAATTACGTTTTTTGATTTTGCCTGGGGGTGAGGGGGGTGCCCTCGCCAGTGAGGTGGGCACACTGTGGAAGAAACGAATGCATCCATTGCTGCAGTATGAAAAGTGACATTGGTGAAAAAGTCCCTTATGCTGGATTTCGAATGAATATGTGGGTCTCCATATCCTGGATATACATCTCTAGGATATTGGCACAGTATCCTGGATGCACATATCGGGAATATGGGCACCATATCCAGGGTTATGCATATTTGGCATATGGGCACCATATCCTGGATATACATATCTGGGCTATGGCCATAGCCTGGATATGTATCTCCAGCACATGCAGTTTTCTGGCAAGGGACACATTCGCCAGGGCACTTGCCTCTGTCAAGTTTATAAGCAACTCAGGGAGTTCCTCTGTCAAGTGCAATGTGTGCTGCGAGGTGAATGTGCTCTTGTTTACGATGTTCAAGTGCGCTGTTATGCTGGAATGTTTGCCAGCATCGGTGTTGCAATCGCCTTGCTTCTGAGACAGCTCATATAGCCAAGGGAACTGTGCATCTTTGTGTTGGGTTGGTACTTTCTGCCCTTTACGTACTTTGTGTTGTGTGCTTTGTGCAATTCGTGTCCTGAACCCTAAAAGCCCTTCAGCTGCGCTCCTTGATTAGCTCGCACGCCTGGGCAAGTGTCTTGCAGAAGCACATTAATTCATCTGGTTGCTGATTGTGCATTGCTGGAGCAGGCCACTGACCAAAGACAGAAGCATCTGTACACCGTCTTGGAACAGAAGGCGGCCAACGTTGGTCAGGGAGCCCTGATGGGCTCTGACCACATCTACGTGATGCCGAAGGAAAGGGGCGAAAAGGAGAAGTGGCCAGTTGGCGCCATGGGAAAGAGGTGGGATGTCGGCTGTGCATCGAATCAATTCTTGCTACTTGTTGTTGCCATTGTTCTTGGCTCTGGAGTGCTGGCAAAGAGTGATAACCTAACGATGAATGTGATCCAATGTGGGTTCGAGATTGCTACTTTCTGGTTGGTTGTACCAACTCACCGCAAGGTGTTTGATGCTCGTAGCTGCTGGCACCAGTCAGCATGATCTTGGGCTTTGAGAGCACACAGTGCAGCATCAGACTTGCTGTTGTGATGTCATGTTTATAGGCACTGTGCTGGGACAGTGTTCTATGCCTGCGGTTTGCCAACAAACAATTCTGTCTTGTTTCAGTTGCTGCTGCTCTTAAGGACTGCTCTCAGATTGAGTCACAGGGCGTGAGCCACTTGAATGTGCCTGTACAGATGTGTGTCATGTAGTTTTGGAAACTCTCAAGTTTGAACCGCTGGCATAAACTTCAACGTTGGGGTTTGGAGCAGGGCCAGTGCACCAGCAGTTCGTCTTGCTGAAGCCCCTGCCTGGCAGCGTCAGGCACACTCACTCCCCCAAAGTCATTCAGTGACATTTTCAACGATGTATCTCCCATGTGCATGAACCCAATGCCCGTTTTCGATTCGCATTTTTTTGTGGCTCGGTCAGAACGGACATGAAGGCCACCGCAGCTGCTGCCGACGTTGTGGAGGTGACGCTGGATCCCGAGGAGCTGGAGGACCAGGCGGCCATCCAGCGGCTGTACGATCAGGGCGTGCAGGAGAACCGCCTGAAGAACAAGCGGGAGGACTTCTCAGACATGGTGGCGCACAAGGCCGCGCAGCAGAAGCGCAAGATGGCCGCCAAGGACGAGGGAAAGAAGGAATCGTTCAAGTTCTGATGGGGGCGTCCGGGAGCGGCCGGCGTGCTTGCGTGCACACTCCAGTGCTTGGCCATGTTATACGAGTGCTGGGCAGTGTTTTTGCTGTGTGTGCACTGTGGCGCTTCTACACCAGCAATGGACTTCCGCACTGTGGCGTGCAGTGCGTTGTTCGAGTACTGGACGTGTGTTGTGTTGGCTGGAAAGCTCGTTCCGCGCTGATTGTGGGAGCTGGTGAGATAGTACGGGGAAGGGTTAGAGGCCTTTTTCGTTGGCGCGATAGCTATGGAGCGGCAGCAATGAGGCGAACTGCTTGGCGCTTGTGTTGCGCTAAGCCGTTCGGTGATCTTCAGCTTTCTTGATTGCTGCAGTTCAAGGGCAACGGGGGGTGTCATCTTCAATCTGCGCTGTTGGCAGATGGCACCAAACATGCTGTGAACAATTCGCTCTTTGGACTTGTTAAAACTCGGTTTACCCGACGACTGTGCAAGTGCATGGCAACGATAATCATCGCAATGGCCACAGTGGTGCTCGCAATTGTAATTACAATCATATTTGTAATGCCGGCATTTGGGCCAGCAATTAAAGTGTAGATGAGTGCGGAATTGCAGAAACTATGAGCACCGCTTGTACACGGACAGAAATGGGAAATGGAAATGGGAAATCGGAAATGGGCGATGTTTGCCCATTGCTGGCTGACTTGGACTTTGCGCACAATATGCAGACCAGTCGGGATGAATTCAGAAAACGGATGCTAACTGTCTGGGGAGTCCCTGGGCCCTGGTCGTTTGTGCCATTCCTCCTCGGGGGGCAAGCGCAGTGTGTGGCTGACTGGAACAGGAAGCGTGCAGATTTGAAACTCCGGGCCAACGCATACACACAGCACGAACGAACGACATCGAGTGAAAGGACGTCTTGCCTGCCAGAACGTTTTCTGCTGCGCACAACAACATTCTGGACTGTCGGATTCGGCACAGTCCCCGGTCGGTGTGGAGTGCACAAATCATCCCCTTAGATTTCCACGGCAGCATGACCCGGATGTTGCAGCTGGTTGGAAGGTTCGAGGCGCCCGGAAGCGCCCACCAATGCACGGGTCCCAAACTCGCACATGTTCCCATTCTTGTGCCTTTGAAAGCTCTCGGCCAATATATACTGTTCACGCTCGAATAAGACGCACAACGACTTGTGCAGCCACTCAGTTTTGGCTCCGTCGTGTGACCAATAAATCAAACGGAGGCCATCTCCGCACCAACTCCCAAGTTGGGCTTAGGCAACAAGTGACTAAACGCCTCTTCCAGATCCACCTCCCCCTTGTCCTCTTCATCTGCGTCGTTGCTTAGCAGGCTGCGGTGGCGGTAGGGCTGGTGCCCGTCATCGTGGTGGCCGCCAGAGCCACGGCTGTGCGGCACGGGGCTCTCGTGGTAATGCGCCGCCCCATGGGCACTGTGGTAGGGCTCTGGACGTTCGTAGGAGTGCTGCTCGAGCAGGGTGTGTATGCCGGTGGTCTGGACGGGAGTGCAGGGCAGCTTCTCGAGCTCGAGCTTGGGAGAGCTGGCGTCCGGGCTGGCCAGCACGACGGACACCCGTCCCTGCAAACGCGCCAAATGCCGGTGAAAAATGGCACCAAAATACTGTTAACATGGCGGACCGATATGGTCCAACTGGTCGTTCAATTTACTGAAATTTTGTCGCCCGCACTGGGAGATTTCCATTAATATAGCGTGGTTGAGCTGCCAATTGGTAAAATATTAAACAGAATGACATGAAATGAACTTGTGTGGAAGGAGCAACACTCGGGAGCGAAACTCCCCGCCACACACACCACACCACACCACACCACACCACACCCAACACACTCCACGGTCCCAAGAGAGAGCAGAAGGGAAAGGGAGAAAAGAGACCCTGCCATTGCAATGTCTCGCAGCCTTACCGTTTTGACTCAATTGAGTCAGAAGGGCAAGGGTGGCTGTGTGCAAATGGACGCATCACTGCCGCAGGGCTCTCATGCTCCCATAGCCAACCTGGTATGGGCCCCACACCTTGCTCACACCCCGTGACGTCTTGCCAAAACAATGAGAAATCTCTCGGAAGCAAACACATTGTGCTTCCCTACATGGTGGCCCTCTCTTTCGGGCTGTCACGTGCGTGCGGGCGTACTACGTAAAATGGGGGGTGGGGAATAGGGACCTTAGGCTCGCGACCTGGCAACGCTTCGTAGATAATGTTTCAAGCGGAGATTCTCCGCTTGCCCACTTTTGGATGCACCAATGAGTACAGCCCTATACTCAGCAATACTTCGCACTCTATTCTGCGCTTTGCTAAGAAGAGTGTCAGATATAACAGCGGGGCTTCGTGGCAATGTGGTCAAGACAGATGTAGGCAAGAACTTCCGCAAGGATGCCGCGCCAGTGAACGTGTTCCTCATTCTCCCATTCCCAAAATCGTACCTCATAGTAGCAGTCCACTTTCAGGCCGATGAGGTACGCCCCTCTGGCGTGCGATCCGGCAGGCTCCACGAACGTCGCATGAGCTCCGCCCTTCACAACAAAAGCAGGCCCTGAATTTGGGCGCCCGCAAAGCTCAGGCCCAAGGGGCTGAATAGAGAAGGCTCTTGGTAAATGTCCCCTCTATTTTCAACAGCACTCTTTTCACCAATTTTGTAAATGTTTTTAAGCATTCCGCGGGCACGATTTAGATGCCGTGATGCAGCAATTCGTGCAGTTCATATCAAGGTCGCAAATGAAACCACGATGGATTATTACATGCGTTTTGTAGGGCGTTACGAATGGCGTTACAGATCATATTGCGAGCGTCACGAACGGGACCAGCGCAGACATCGCGGACATGGTGTGGTATTGGCTTGCCTTCTATCGCCCCTTTTACTCGATGTTGATGCCTGGCAACTCTCAGCCGTTATCATTGTTCATGGTAATTGCTTCGGTGTAGTGGTCTGTCTCAGAAGCGAACTAGTCGGTTTCATAATGCGGTTCTTTGATGCCATCGTCAGAGTTTTGTGATGCTTCCATTTTGGAGAACGTACTGATCACTTGCATCTCCCCCTTTCGCAAGACGTGGTTCAAAATATCGCAACTGAATTGCACGCTGAGTGCCTACTGGAGACAGTTCTGCGCTTGCCGAAACCCGAGCGCCACGAGCATGAATCGGCATTCATGCAAGGCTGTGAATATAAGCTTACGCCGTGACGTACAAGGTACAATATTGTCCTGAAATGCCTGTTTTGGGATACTTTCCACGATTGGGTGCAGACAACCACTCAACCAAAATCTGTCAAAAACACCGCCCTGAACATGTCACGAGTACGTGATATAATGCAGCACTGGTTTGCCTTAAATGAATTTATAATGTCAACCTAATTCAATTCTTTATACGGACGTGTTTGCACTTTCCTTCCCGATCGTCGGCATTCGGCGGCATTAAAACGTGGAGTGAATCTGCGTGAAACTTACATACATTTCCCATGGAATTTCCAGCTACTTCTGAGAAACAAGGAGCAGAACATAATTAAGTTGTTGAAAAATGATCTATCAGGACAGTAGGAACAGCATCTAGGGCGCTCAAGCTTTTGCCTCTATGCGCTGTATCGATAAAACGCATCTGCATGCACCAATTGCCTAATGTACCCAAGGCATCACTCCAATGAAAAATTAATGACCCGGTTGTTGAGCAGGGCCAGCCTCACCCCGCGGGCTTGAACACTGTACTCGTTGAAGCGATAGACGTGGTCGCTACAGATTGCCACCACTGTGGCTGAGCATCCGGACATCACCGCCTTTCCACCGTAGTAGGCCATGCCGGTTGCGTAGAGCTTGCATGAAATCCTGGTTAAAACCAATGCGCCATTCATAGTAATGTTGCTAGAACAGTG
>CAJHUC010000338.1:0-64726 GCA_905146915.1 Ostreobium quekettii | reverse complement strand
AGATCTTTCTTCACACCCAGTGAATGACAAAATGCGCAAGCTTGAGGTTAAGGCGACAGAAGTCACCTGGACAGATCCCCCGGAGAGCGGAGTCCGCACTCAGTATGCAGTAGAAGGGGTAGCCGATAGAAGGATCATAGACAAGCAGTTAGAGGAATATGTCCAAAGGGGTTATTTGGACAGGGTGCCTAGTGGGGAGCCGTTGTACCTCAGTCCCTTGCTTCCCATCAAAAAACCAAACGGGAGTTATAGATTCACAAATGACTTCAGGAAGCTCAATTCGTACTTCCCCTCCATGGGAACCATTCAGGTGGACGTGTGGCGCAAGTTGTGGGAGTTGCGACCTGAATGGAAGGTATATATGAAGATAGATTTAAAGGATGGGTTCTTTGGGATTCCTGTAGAAGAGAAACTATCCCGTTTGTTTGGCTTTAGCTATGGGAGCAAGAGGTACAAGTGGAATAGGTTGCCTCAGGGGTGGAAATGGAGTTCCATCTTGTTTTGTGATCGGGTAGCTGAGATTTTAGAGGGATGCTATTGTCCGCAATATAGCGACGATGTCTTCATAGGTGCAGAGACCCCGGAGCAATTGTTGGAAAAGGCCATGGAGGTCTTTAGGCGTTTTGACGCATATGGGGTCAAGGTCAACTTCGACAAAGTAGAATGGCTCTCCACTAAGATTAAATTCTTGGGATATGAAGTGGAGAATGGAAAAATGTCGTTGGCCGGGTACCTTGCCGAAAAGGCGAAAGATATCGGGAAAATCAAAAAAATCAAAGATCTAGAAAGACACATAGGCATCCTTTCATATGCTCGGCATTGCATCATAGAGGTTGAGGCAATCTTGGCTCCATTGCGGGAAGACTTGAAAAAAATGAAAAACAAAAAATTGAGTGAGGGGGAATTAGAGGAGATTACAGGGAGAGTTGTCATTGCATTTGGACAGGCTCTTTGCAATGTCAAGTGGCTAACTCTTCCAGGCATCGAAGCGGACGAATATTCCTTCATCATTGAGTCAGACTGGAGCAAGAAGCATGTGGGATATATGTTGTTTGCTAGAAAAGGAGATGAAAGTCGGCTCATTGATATTGGGAGCAAGATGTTGAAGAATTGTACTTCGTCATATTTGGGGGAACTAACTGCTATGCAGTGGGCATGTACAAGGACGAAGGCATATCGCGGAAATGTCCCTCTCACCATCCGCACAGATAGTCAGAGTATTGTGAGTAGGGCGGAATCAGGATCCGTTTATGATGCGGATATCAGAGCCTACAGGAAGTGGGCTTGGTTGATAGCTAATGAACCTGGACTAAAGTTCGAGTTTGTTCCTGGCCTTGTGAATACGGGAGCAGACCTACTCAGTAGACTAGGACAGGGATTTCATAAGGTGAAGGTGCGTTGTCAGGAAGGAGAAGAAGAGGAGGAGGAAGAGGACGATGTCGACACAAGGAAGGTACTTTCGGTGCGGATTCAACAAGTGGTGATGAACAAAGAAGTGTGTGTTGGTTCAAGCGTTGAGGCTGGTGGATCGCGACCATCAACTTTGAAATGCATATATGGACAAAGGCAAGTTCGTGTGATTTCGGCTGTGAAATTGTCAAGTGGTAAATTTGGCTTCAAGACCAAGTTGTATCACCTTGGTGGTAAGCGGCCTTGGAGGATCTATTCTTCTGCATTCCCAAAGCTTCGTAAGCCTGGCTGGATGGAGCCCGTGGAGCATGAAGAGAGCTGGGAGGAACAAGGTGTGGCGGTCAGCTCTGTGCAAGCGAGTGTTTCAGCAGTACAGCAGGAGGGGGAGACCGGACAGGAAGGTAACTTGACTGGTTTTGTAGATGGAACAGACCTAATTGACAGAATCAAAGAGGAACATGAGGAGTTTCATTGGGGTCCTTACAAAGTCTATCATGAGCTCAAAAGGAGGGGGATCTTTGTCTCTATGAAGTTGGTTCAGAAAGTCTGTGATGGTTGTAAGGTGTGCGCAAGATTTCGGGCCAAAATGCCTAAGCGGAAATGGGGTCAGCCTCCTACTTCTGTAATTCCGGGTCATACTGTATTTGCTGATGTGGTTGGACCGGTTGTCACCGGGTTGGGCAATTACAAGTACATGCACTGTATGGTGGATAGTGCTACTCGGATGGGTGATGTTTTACCATTAAAGGCTGTGAGTAGTTCTGGGGTGATTCGGGCATTGGAAAAGTGGAATCGACTGCATGGGAAAATGTCTGTACTTGTCACAGACAATACCTCTTATTATGCTTCTCGTGCAGTACGATTATGGTGTTCAGAAAACGGGGTTGAACATAGGTTCATAGCCCCGTACAGGCACGAAAGTGTTGGACTGGTAGAGCGGTTTCAAAGAACGTTTGTTGACAGACTTCGAAAGTTGAAATACGCTCTGGGGGGTTCTTGGACGCGTCATGTACCTTTGGCTTTAGAGGCAATGAATTTTTCAAAACATAGTTCAACTGGGTGGTCACCGGTGGATCTTTGGGATGCTAATGAAGAAGACATCAAGCAGGCACAACAGAAGTCAATGACAAGGCGGGAGAAGCGCAATCTGAAGCGAAGAGTATGGCCGTCTTTGTTCTACGAGGGACAAACCGTACTTGTATATGATGAACTAGCAGCTCAGAAACGAGGAGATAAGTTTAGTCCGGTTTGGAAGGGTCCATACAAATTATTACACCGAGTGCAAGGTTCGTACTGGAAAGCCAAAAAGATGGGGCAAGGAGATGCAGTTTTAGTGGAAGCTGGACGAAAACCGAGATTGGTGTTTCATGAGGATCAGCTGCAAGTCTTTGACAAAGAGTTCCAATGGTCAGGCCATGACTTCTCGTGATGCTGGAGGAGGATGTTGGACAATGACAGAAGACAATTCGGAGTTTTGCGCAGGGTAAGCTGGTGTGCCCATGTTAAAGTTCCCGGAACAAAGCTAATGCAAGACACAATGAATTCCATGAGAATGGAGTGTGTCTCTGACCGTCTGACTGACCAGAGATGAAGCTGAAAACACGTTGGTTATGCACTCAACAAAATGCACCGAGACAACAAGCTGTTAAGGTGCCAATTCGTAGCGAGTTGCGGCCAGTTCATTAAACCGTTAAACGATTTAGATTACCCGGTTAATGCGGCGCAACATCCGGCAGGCAGTCAGCTGCCGCTTGCGCCTTGGATGCTTCCCGCGCGCGCGACTTGCTCAGGAGTGTGCGGCTGGTCGGCGCGAGTGCGCGGAAAGGAGCGACCGCCGGCGACTGTGCTGGGCGACAGTGGCCGGACGTGGCGGACATCGAGGGACGGCTTTCGAAGCCGATGCGCAGCTGACCGGCGAGGCGGAGGTGTCGAGCCATGGAGCTCGTTCTGGCGGAATGGCGGAGGCGCTGAGCAGTGCGAGTGCGGCAAAGTTGGTCGGAAAGATGGCGCGGAGCAAGAGAACCCTTGCGCGCATCGAGGGGAAGCGCGATGCGTTGTTAAGGGCAGATGACGGGGGCGCCTTACGAGAAAGGGCGGAGGCGGGCAGTCCGGAGGCCGCGGGCCGATCGTCGCCGGCCGCTCAAGCGGCCTCAGCGATGGCCGTCAGGGAGCTCGTCGTTGAGCTCCGGACGGAGGCGGTGGAGGCGCCGAGGTCGGCCGCAGAGTGGGCCTCCATGGCCACCCGGAGGGCCCTAGGAAACCCCCCCGAAAGGGGGATGCACGTTCCCCCGGCCGGTCCGGAGGGATGGAGCAGCGCGCCGGGGCCGGAGGAAGCGGCGCCCGAGCTGCGCCTTATCGAGCGCGGGCAGGCGGAGCTCGCGAGCGGGCAAATGCCGCGGGAGGAAGGCTCCGAGCAGTTCGGAGGAAGGAAAGTCATGCACGATGCCCAGATTGGCCGAGCGTCGTGAAATGTAACTGCAAGGAGTGTTTGTGATTGATAGGAAAAGGGGGAAAACGGTTTGATAAGGGGAAGTGAAGGTAATAAGGAAAGGATATTGTAACCCCTATCAGATGCATGAGAAGTGACCTGTACGCATGCACAAAGGCTTTAAAGGAGGGGGTGCGTTGGTTCTTGGGGTGGTGATGTTTTTTAGTGAAACGGTTGGAGAAAGGTGATGTAACCGGGTACCAAAGTGGGTGAATGATAATGTGATGGAATCCAACGTTGGGAATTCACTCAGGACGCTGCGAAGAGGATCCAACGCACTGAGAATTCGCAGTGGGAAGTGGCATGTGGAGAGTCCGAAGGGGGGGTGTTGTGATGCCTAGCAACTGGGGTATATAGGGGCTGGCTTTGGGCCAGTTTGGACAGCACCAAAGCCAGCGCCGCGAACCGCCCCAAACGGACGACAACCAGAGCTGTGAGAGAGCGCTGTGGAGCTGCAGCCAAGGCGCAATCCGTCGTTGGTGTTGACTGGCGGGGCTGGACGGTGTGGCGTTTTGGGAATCGCTGATCGAAGTGAAGAGTTGGTGTTGGGAGTGAAGTATAGTGACGGGTGAAGTTGGATCTGTGAGAAAGGGAAGTGGACAAAGTGAAAGCGTTCTGTGGTGTTGTTGAGCGTTGTACAGACGTTGTGTAAGTCCTGTAGGTTGGCTACTTGCCTGATTGAGCATCGTGATTTTGAGTTCCAGACAGAATTGTTGAGCCGTTGTTCTGACCGACTCCTGGCTGGAAAAAGGTGGCCGGAATCAAATTGCATGTCCCTTGAGCTATCTCTGAAGTTGACTTTGGAAGTCAGCTGTGTTCCCCTAGCACAGCAAAGTCAGGAAACGGTAAATCCAAGGCAAGTGTCCTGTTGCCCCTCGACCGCTGACCAGGAAAGCAGGAAGCAGCGGAAAAGAAGGCGTGAGGTGGCAGAAACTCCAGAGAAAATTGAAGGAATCCCTTTCCTGAAGAGAGCGGCGGTTGAACGTGTTTGGGTGGAGCAGAGGAATCTCCCACCACATATCCTTTCAGTGCCAGAAGTCCGTCACCTCCCCTTGGAAGTACAATCCTTCCTCGCTGCTCATTGGGCAGATTGTGAGCGCTCTTTTCAGGAAGCCGGAGACTTCATACGACAGGAACTGACAACGACTCTGCGGGAAAACAGAGTGGTGCGGGCGGCTGCTTCAGGAAAAGTGGACAAAGAGGGGGATTCTGATCGGTTTGGCAACAGAGAGGTGGAGGAGAATTCCAGCTCAGGGGAAGAGATCCCTTCAGATTGTGAAGTCCAGGGGAGTTGTACGGAGGGTATTTCGATTGGGGAGTGAATGTTTGGGGGTTGCCTTTGCTATAGTGACGATATCGTGGTGTGGACAAGTGGAGCAAGGGTAGTAGTGATTGTCCAATTGTGTTTGATTGAGGGAACAATCGTTGTGAATGTTGTGGTGAAAAACCTCTTGTAAAACTCTTTTGTCTCAAGGGGGTTGTGTCTCAAGGGGACCGTGACCTACTGGCCATATCATGGCGGTCACAAACAGGGTCCTTCAACAGTATGCCCTCGCAACAGTACGAACCGTATGATACCTGTGCGTTCGTCGGGCACCGAGCCTGCCGGATTCGAAGTAGCGCCTTGCCTCGCCGTGACGACTTCTAATCTTGGATCTTTGGGCACGCGTCAAGCACCGGGCGACGATTTTGGCGTGCAGCTATTCCGAGCATTCGAGCCGCCTGGCCGTGTGATGGCAGGCCAAGACAACCACGCGCTGAACGATCACTGAAACTGAGACATCGGGGCTGGGGGGTCTCGGACTTGTCCCGCAGGGCGCAGTCGGACCCACGCGGGCGATGCACTGACGCCGATGGCTGCCAAAATCCGACACAGCGCGGCCAAGAATTGGTAATCCCGCCTGACGGTCCGGCCAGGTGCCGCCTGACGTCCACCGGGCGAGCAGGCCTGAAAAGAGTGACTGTAACTTCGACTGACTACGGCATCACGTGTGCAAGCTGCCTGATTGATCGCCTGATCCCCCGGAATGGGCCCACCAGCATGAATGTTCCGCGCCTGACCCCTCGTGGGTGGCCCAGCCAGTGGTGTCGACCCCCCTGCCTGAACTCCCCGAGGGCGGGAGGGGGCCGCCGGCGGTGGCAGCGCCCCCGGAGAGGCCAGCGCGGCTGAGGGAGGCAGGGCGAGCGCCCGAGGGGCGTTGCACCTCTGCAGAGGCGCCGGGATTGGGTGAAGCCGATCCGGCCATGCCCAGCCGCAGCAAACGGGGCGGGGAGTGCCGGCACGCCCCGATACCCAAACAGGTACGGCGCGGGGGGGGTGGGGGGATCCGGAACCTTGTCGGCCGCTGCGCGGCGATGGGCCCAGTGCGCGGCACCAGTGATTGGGGCGATTCGATTGGCTGTTTGTGGTTGGCGGAGCCAGCGCGTTGGTGTGGTATGTTCGGGACAGGGGACGTCGGCGTGAGTTCCGAACGCCGTCTCGTACATAGGGCACCCGGCCGGCTTTCGGCAGCGCAAAGGGCCTCGGCGGGCACCTTGCTTGCCGTCCGCGTCCACTTGGTTGATCATGCCGCAGCCGTGTTGCCGCACGGCGTGCCTGAAGGCTGAAGGGGACAGGCCGTTGGGGGAATGCCGAGAGACTGACGGCTTGCGCCGGGCGTAGGGGAAGGCGCCATGCGCGGAACCTGCCCCGTTGTTTGAGTCGCGGGTGGGGTGGGTTGAGTTTGGAGCGGTCCCCGCGTGCTGGCCGGCGGAACGGCGAACCGAGGATGTCGCGGGTATTGCGCGAAGCCCTGGGCGGTGTTTTCAGGTGGTGGCGTGAGGAGGCGGGAGACGTCGCGGGCAATGTTGGGGCGCGTTTGGGGATCGCGCGGGCGCTGACGCGGGGAGTGTGGCTCGCGCGTCGGCAGGAGAAGGTGTCGGCGGGGGAGAGGCCGGCGAGGGGCAAGGCGGGGGGCGAGCCGCTGCCATGGGACAGCATGCTCAGGTTCAGGGACGCCGCCCTGGAGGAGGAGTACTGGGCGTCGCACTGCGACTTCGTCAAGCTGGCCCTGGACGTGGCGTGGATGGTGATGGGCGTCTGCGTGGGGCTGGGCTTCCTGGCGCGCACGCGGCAGGCGTCCAGCACATCGGCCATGGGGACCGCGGAGATAGGCACGCTCATCGCCACGAGGGCGCTCACCATCATGCTCGCGTGGAAGTGCAGGGCCTTCTACAAATCCAACCGCGTGCTTATCGCCACTTTCTTGAGGCTGCAGTGCGTGGTCTACAGCGTGCGGATGTTCGCGACGCCGCCCAGCCTGGCGTGGACGCCCTGGGGCCTGGCCAGGCACCTGGTGCAGAAGTGCGTGCTGATCCCGTTGGTGAGCGTGATCGGGGGCCTGCGGCTGACGTTCGCGGAGCACTTCTTTGCCCAGGGGACGGGATGCCTGATCGGCCTGCTGTGGACAACCGAGATGTTCTGCCAGAGTTGGGTGGGACCCGGCGGTTATGGGGGCCAGGAGCTGTCCGCTTTCAGTGCGGTGGGGCGGACAATCGACAGTATGATTGTCCAATTGACGACTTATGGGTATCCTTGGCCGGCCGGGTCCAGCACCGCTGAGCCCGGCCTGGGAGAGGGGGGGCCCGGGGAGGCGTACTCCTGCTGGCTGGTGGTGGCCTTTTTTCAAGTTCTGGGGGCGTTTGTGCTCCCCACCATGTTCCTGTACAGCGTAGAGAGCGCCTGCCGTGCACGGTTCTTGATGGCCCGCACAGCTGACGACGATGAACGCAAGGCATGTGCCTGGGCTTGGCTCCACACGGTGTTTGTAATGGTGTGGCTGGGTCTGATGACACTGGTGGTCGCGTGGCTTGGGCTGAAGAGCCTGGAAGAAATTTGGCGTCAAGCTGCTGCAATTGCGGCGTGTCCTGATGGGGCGCAGTGCATGTGCGATGCCTGAGCCTGAATGCTCAGGGCCAGAGTCGAGCATTGCTGTGGCCCCGACCCCTTCGGTGGGTTTGCTCGAGTTGTTGGTGATGGCAACTTCAGAAGGAAAAAATGATGGGATGATCAATCAACAAAAATCAAGATTTGAATGAACAATCGGACTCGATGATCGTTTGCGAGCCCGTTATGCCCGCCTTGGTTGCCCATCACCTCGGAGCCGATAGGCAATAGTGGACGACATATTTCTGGGTGGGCTGCAACGTCAAATGTGCCAGGTGCTTGCCTGGTAGATGGTTGCGCCTTGGGCGTGTTTAGGTTCTGAAATTGGCAGCATAGTGGAATGTTTTGCTCGCTTTTCAAGTTCGAGTCCATGCTGGTGTGTCATCGGAGTTGCCACCCAGCAGGAAGTGTTGTCAGGAGCACCATGCGCTTCTGAAGTTGTTTCTCGGAGGCATGAAATAATGCTTCACCAAGACGGCAAGGCACGTCAGTGTAGGCGCAACGACGGGGCCAGCTTGGCCAGGTTCTCGACTTCGTTTCCCAACGGTCGATCGTAGAATGCCAGCATGGGGCTGCAACCCAGATGCAGGCCACTTTTTACTTTCTGCTTCTAGTATGGGCATGGACTGAGGTGGTGCGGTGTACTTTATCACTCGGGTTTGGTGCGTGTAGATGTTCAGGACCTGTGAAAGCTTCCACTTTGTCCACAGTTGTTGCAGTGATATTGTGGTCTGCTACCTGAGTGTACGTCCTCATGTGAAGGGTCCACTGGGCCTGTGCTGGTTGCCCTTCAACAAATGCGGGCACCGTCAACATCACGACGGTGGGTGCCAGGGGGTAGGGCAGTACCAGCACTGTGTTGTGTGCTTTTGTTGAATTCCAAATGTATTGCACTATGGCACGAACAGAGTGTGTTTTCAAAATTGAAGTCTCGCACTTGGGTCGAGTCAAAGAAGCGGCGGAAGACGCCGTTTCTGCAGAGCGCCAGTGCACCCAGGCCGACATACGCAGGGAGAAAGCGTTCCATGGAACACTGGCCAGTGTGTGCAGTACGAAATGACTTTGGTTCATGCAAGGCGTGCAGGTCGACTGTGCGCTGCCCTGAACTCCACGGGTTGATGGCGGTGCACTGCGGTTGTGGGGCTTGTCGCGTGTGTTGCACAAAGAAAGGCGTTCGCCGCACAGTTAGCATTAGCACATGCTGGGAATTCTCGATCATCAAGCCAGGTACACTGTTTGTTTGCTGTCATAAGCGCGGTGCCCCCATTCCTGGCGATGTCCACGTGCAATCGCGCACATAGCGTCACGCAACCCAAGATAATTGTGGGGTACACACGCACACAGATCCCGGTTGTCCGTATTAGATGTCATGGATGTTCCCAATTTCCCAATTTCGCCACGTTTTGTCCATTTCTTCTCCATGCGCTCCGGGGTCATTTAATCCGTGGATGGCATGCATGTGGCCATGCAGTCCCAGGTAGGTGCCGGCAACACCGAACTGAGTCGCCGCAGCAGCATTTTGGCGTGTCAGGTCAACTGTTGACGTGCCTCTTGGGCAGTGCATCCAGCAATGCCTGCAAATCGGGCTCAAACCCTGAGGCCACAGCTTGACAATGTCGAAATACACTTTGCGGCCACAGCGCCTGTACCGTGCCGTGCACGGTAATAATAAAATTGCCGCCTGAAAACTGCCGACGGCAATGCCGCAAGGCCAAGGCTGCGCTGAGGATTGAACGTGACGATGCGGGGAAGGCCCTGAGCCTTCGAGTGCTGACGCTTGGCCGCACTTGCACATTTCAAGAGACGTTGCCCAATTATCCTGAGTGGAGACAATGCAGGGGGCGCACATCAAGCCTTGATGGAACTGCGGGAAGATTTTGAGTTGGGGAGCAACGATCTCTGGGCGGATGTGAAACGGCAACAGCCACCTGAGCAGATGCTGCTCGACAACTGTGCTGCCTGATTCACTTCTGCGGACTCACCGTGCCTAGGGGGACTGCAATCGCCGGTAAGTGGCTGCATCCATGCGAGGCGTTTGCAGGCTGCCGAAGCTATGCCAAGGAGCAACGCAGGTATCAGTGTCATGTCATTTTAAACTGGCTACGCTGAAAACAAATGCAAAATGTACAGTAGGGCCATCAACTTTCCTCCTACCCAACCTTTAGTTCGAGGCAGACCACAGCTTGTGCAGAAACGCGGTTCGTTCATGCAGGATGCAAGGAAGAATGCAGGACGCACGCGGCCGCTGGGCCGTAGTCCATATACATGCTGTCGGCTGTTCCATCACACCACCTTAGATTCAGGCTGTTTCCGAAGACATCGCTGCCGCCACTCTGCGTCCAACGCGTGCCCCAACCCCATACGGCAGCCGGATCGACCTCAGCCACGGGGGCCTCGCAGGCGACCCACCCGCCCACAGGAGTGCTACCCCACACAGCCACCCCCCAACATGGCACAGGCAACCATCACGCAAGCGCTCACATGAGCGTCCCTGCTATCGGTCCAGCTGCCCAAACGCGTGCAGCCCAGCCACACAAAACTAGCCCACCAAGCGCCGTGGCAACAGCCCTTCGCCACCTGCTATGTGCAGCGGCATGCCCTTTGTGACGAATGCGACCAGAGAGGAGAATCCCCCCAACAATCTACCAGGGCCTCCCAGGCATTTCCAAAACGGGAGGACGCCAGGCCGCTCCAAGCAACCCCAAAAGCCACTGTGGCACATCTTGGGATATCGGAAAAAGGGCCCGTGGTCGCCTTGGAAGGCAGGAGAGCTGTGAATTGCCAGGCTTGAATAGCCGCGGTGAAAGCAGAACGCCGCAGCCGTCTGCAAGGCGCCAAGGCATGTTCCGCTGGGCACAGAGGTCGCCAGTCGCCGAACCACTGCCGTTAACCTCGAGCGCACAGTCACGAAATCAGTTTGGTCACAGGCCTTCACCGCCCTGTGGGTTCCTGGGATCCTTCCACCCGATTGGACAACAAAAAACAAAAGATTTGCGCACGCCGCAGCGGCGGGCACCCAATAAAAAGAGGTTCAAGCGCCCGCAGGCCCTCTGCCAGATGACAATCAATTCACCTGCGCAACAGGGATGAATCGCGGAAGTGTGGTCGAGTGTCAGTCAAATTCATGAGATGGGAAACACGGTAGAGTAGTCGATGTATTGCGGCCAAGCTGGCTCGCCACCAAAATTTACGACGTCTGAAACAGCTGCCCAGGCTTGCAGTCAACCCCAACCACTATTTGAGATCAAGCACTCTTAAATGTAGAGGCCTTGGAGGCGCCAGCTTTGGCGGCTGATCCGCCAGAAGGCTGCCTCACATAAAACAGCACGTACGCATTTGGCGTCACCACGGCTTCTTCGCTGACGCTGGAGATGTGTTCATCATTCAGGCAAAACCAGGAGTCAGTCCCATGCCCATTGCGCAACTTGCAGAAAGCCGTGTAGTGGCCGCCGCACAGGCTGCCAAAGTGGTTGCTGACGGAGCACAGGTCGTAGGAAACGTTGGAGCCACGGCTGCCGCTCTCTTTGCTTGTGTAGCTCTGCGCGAGTGCAGCCAACAGTCAAACTCGCAACTGAACTCTCAGATGCGATGAAAAACTAGGGAATACGAGGCAGAAGGAGAGTAACAGCACGAGCATCAGTCACTCGTGAGAAGAGCAGCAAGAAAACTGCAAATGCTCTGTTGCGTCGCTTTGTGCATTGCAGGCGGCGCTAACATACGCAAGCTACCTTGTCCAGCACATGCACCCTTAGCGAGACTGTTCTACTCAGGAATAACGCTGCCGCTACTGAGAGATCAGGAGAGCCGTGATGCTGTCACCTTTCCAGTGATGCAACCAACCATCGACAGGAAAAGTCCCAGAACTGACAAAGCACACGACATTCGATGTGATTGGTTGCAGTAGATGTCATTCACGAACATCCATCTACAAAATGCCACCACGATTCAGTTGCCACATAACAAGGCAGAGCCCGACCTGCAGTTGTAGCCCATGCACAGGGAAGGTGATGTTTGTTGTCAGCTTCTCACGGCCTTCTTTGGTGTACTTGAAGCGCTTGATGTTCAATACAAGGACCGGAGGGAAACGGTGGACGCGCAGGCGGCGAGTGGCATTCTGCTTCTGTCCACATTTCTCGCAGTTGGGAGCACAATCGCCTTGGCATGAACAGCATAACAGGAATTGGTCAGCAAGCACTGTTGCTCATAGCTTAAAAACCCATCATACTACAGTAGGAAATGAATGTGTCCTTTCCTGAGAACATTGATGGAATTGTATTTCCACAAGAAGATTGTGTGCAAATGGCTCTGACTGCTACATGGATGCAGGGCATGCACTTGGGAACCTGTGCGATCGAGAGTATGCATTTGCAATAATGACATGCCTCAGCATGAGAGCAGATGGAGCCACCTTCGCCTGCAATCGACCCACTCAAGACTGCAACCCCTGCCCAACAACCAACACGCCCTTGAGGGCACTACAAGAGGCACAAGAATCGGCCACGAGTCCCCCTTTTGCCCAGCGCACGATGTACAACTGCCAGATGAGACACAACAATAGATAGACCTGCGCCACAAAAGTGCCACTAAAGTTTGGTGGTCTGATGGCTGACTTGCACTGCTTTGTTCTATAAGCTCTGTTTTCATATGGGTTGTTGTGGTGGGCATTTCTGTGGCTTTCAGTAGCAAATGTATCATAAGGAAGATAAAAACGTGACACAGCAAGCTGGCCATTTCCACCAATCGAATTCCCACCTCTCATTTCCTCCCCAGCTGTGAAAGCCCTCAATAAATCCTCCAGGCATGTTGGGCCCCTTCCGCCATTGAACCAAGAGGAGAGGAAACGATCTTCCTTTGCCAGAGGAAGTGACAGCTCCCAAAACGTCTCGTACGTAGTTGTACGAGAGCCACATTTGTGGCATGTCCGCACACACTGCAGCTGCCCAGCAAACATGTCAGTCACAATGCTGCTGTCTTGCGACAGGTAACTGTGCCACATCCTGTCGGCTTTGCTGCTCTCGCTCTCTGACTTCACGCTCTCTGCTTTGGTGCGCTCGTGGCGATCTTCCTCTTTGTCCTCGGCTGCCGGCAGAGGCTTGGCACAGTTCAAGTGCTCATGAAGGGCACAGAGGAACACCTGTCAACAATTGAGTTGCACGCTGTTAGTTTAAGTCAGAGGCTCTTTCGGATTTCAGGGTAACAGATATTAGATGTCCTTTGATGCTAATAGGACTGAACACATTGCAGCTGATACAAACCTGGTCATCGTTTCGAATTATCTCAATCTGCTTATCATACCAACCTCACAAACCCCTCAGCCACATTGAAAAAGAGCAACAGCAAAACTGAACGAGCTTCTTGTGGGCTGCCGGGAGGGTAGGATGGAGTTTTCGCTTGTTCCAATCTAACTTCATTGTTTCCTTCTAGAAGGTAGCAATCCCAGGATTTCGAATGCATAGGTTCCACCTTTCTGCTCCAGATCTGCATGTGGACACCCACCTTCACTAGTTCAAGGCAATCTTGCTGCCCACCATCGCAGAGGTGCTCTGCTTGAGGTAGCAACTCCAACTGCTGATACAGCCCTTCTGGATTGAACGATGACATGTGCTCCCCAGAACACAGAGACAACACTGCCTTTTGAAAAGCCCCCATAAAATCTGGGGCGACCTTGGGCTTCTTTGCAACCTTGGAAGATGAAGCAACCTCTGTGGCAGGCTCATCTGATTGTGCCTTGTCTACCATGGCACTATTGTCAGCATCTGTCTCGCTGGCTTGACCTTCCGATCCAGAGTCGGCAGGCGTCACAGAGCCATCCATGTCTTGTGAGCTTGAGGGGCTGTCATGAATATCAACTGCATGGGCTTGAACACCGTATCCCAAAGAACAGTCCTGCGCCACTTCAGGCATGACCTTGCTGCCAGTGGTGTCACATGGCTGCGCAGGCTCAACACATGCATCGTCGTCGATTCCAAGGTCAATCAGTGGCAGTTCATCTTCTTGTCTTCCAGCAGGCCCTAACGATTGAAAATTGTCCCCTTGCCGTGCATCCGGTTTGCCATCTCCGCAGCCTGCCCCACCATGCATCGAATCAGCAGTCATGCCTGATACTGCAGGTGTGGCATGCACCTGTTTGTTATTGATCACAGTCCCTTCCGATGCCATCATCTCAATGCACTTTTCGACGCTGCCTTCTAGCTTAGATTTCTTTGCCCCCGATTCATCACCATCTGTTTGCTTCATCGATGGAGGCTTACCGCCTGATTTTGGAATCTTTGTGCCTGCAGTCCCCAACTTGTTATCTGTGGAGCTTGGCATCTGTGCAGTCAAGTTGACTGGATCTACACCTGATTGTTCACAACTGGAAGCGCCCTCCTTGGCCTTGGGTATTACTGTGTTGTCCACGTCCAAGATTTTTTGATCAGGATTTTCTGCACATCTGCAGGGGGATGGCTGGAGCGCTTCTTTGTGCACACCTGTGTGAGGGGCGGCCCCGGACGGACCACTGAACCACTCGCTCATGTCCTTGGCCTCCGACAGTTCCAGATTCAAGGCGCTCAGACTTGTCCCACGAGCCATCCTCGGCCTTGGCAAAGAGCGCACAACATTGGTGCATGTCGTTGCTGAGCCGCCCACCAAACCGGATTCCCCTGCCAGCAGTCCACCCAGATCGCATGGCAAGCTGACGGGGAGGGAGAACGTGCGGCACAGGTTCGGCGGGATCAACAGCAGGTGCGCCGGCTGCTTGAGAAAGCCGAGCGCAGGAGGCACAGACATCGACCGCGGGCCGCCGTCAGACGATCCCCTGGGGCTCTGCGGGGTTGAGCTGGGCCCGGGCTGGTCCACCCGGCCTTCCTTCGCCGCGGACAACAACTCCTCCAGCTCCGGCACGAGGGACACCGCCAGCCCGGGAGTGCATCTCAGGCACTGCAGCGCCGCGCTCAAAAAGCACGAGTTGCCCAGGTTCACTAGCCCCACGACGCCGGGCGGCGATCGGTTGTCGGCGAGCAGGCGCTCGAAGCATGGGTCCCTTGATACCACCTCCTCGCTGCCGCTCTCCTGCTGGCCCCAGCCGAAGCAATTGACCAGTGATCGCTTCTCCGGCCTCGCGTTCGGGGACGCCTCCCTGTCGGACTCCTGCTGCCGGGCGGAGCTGCCTGATGGGTGCCTCGGCGCGACGCCGTCCGGGGGCGAGCCCCCCAGGCCGTCGGAGTCGTGCGCCTCGCCCGCCTTTGGCCTCCTGTGGCGCAGCCTACCCAGAATGGGCAGGGACGGGCTCTTCTTCACGCCCTTCTTCCGCCTCTGCCACTTCGGCGGGCCCTCGGCGGCCCCATCCCCGGCGACGGAGCCGGCCACGGAAACATCCCCAGGCGACGATTCCGCCAACTGCCTCCCGCTGGACTCAACCGCCCCCGACTCCGTCCTATCACCCGCCCCGCCGATCGGCGCCGAAGACTCAGAATCGTTCCCAAATCCCTGGCCCGCGCATTCGCTCGCCTGCTCCCCGCCGGGAACCTCGCTGGCGCCGTCCTGGGCCGCATCCCCCCCGGTCGTCGGCCTGCCCCGACGACTGCGCAGCACCGCCAGCCCGAAGCCTGACAGCGCCGCGGGGCGCCTTCCCCGGCCCCCCCGCCGCCGCGCCACCCCACCTGACGCCTCGAGCACCTCGGCGATCTTCCGCGTCCGATCGGCCCCCTCGCTCCCCGGCTCTCGGCCAAATCCGGGCGCATTTTCGCTGCCACCGCCCTCCGGCTTCTCCTCCCCATCCCACGCCCCGCCGTTGGCATCATCCGCCTCCTCGCCGCTGACGATGAAGACGCGAGAATCGGCGCCATCAGGCCTGCGGCCGGCGTCGAATGCCTCCACCAATTCCACGCTCACGCCCCATTCATCCCCCGCTGCCGCGGTCCCCACGGCGTCGGATTCAGACGCATAACCCCGCTCGCCATCGCCGATCCCGTCCAGCGCCTCGCAGCCGGCGGCATCGCCCAAGTCCCCCGCATCTTCTCCGCCGGCTCCCCGGCCGACCCCCCCCGGCCCAGAGGGTATCAAATTGTACCCCTTTCCGGCGGTCTTCTGCGGGGTCAGGCACGCGCACAGGCAGCCCGCGCACCCCGGCCTGGGGCCCCAGTCTTCATCAGCTTCAGCCCAGCGCCCATCCGAGGCATCTTCCCAGCTCCCCAGTGCAGAAGCAGGGCTGTCGCGCCCGCATGCGCCATCCAACCCGCCGTCCTGCCCCTGCTGCCCGCCGTCCGCAGATTTCGAATCCCGGCCCTGGGGCAGATCCTCCGGCCAGCGCCCGCGCCGCTGCTTCGCCCAGCCGAACAGAAATTGCGCCAGGCCGCGGCGCTCCTCATGCTGGGTGCCGCCCTCCGCGCTGAGACCCTCCTCCGCCTCCAGAGTCATGGCCACCTGAGTAAGGGTCACTCACGGGTGCGCGGGCCAAGGTCCGGACCACCGCGGCGATCAGAGACCCAGCAAGGGTGGCATCTCCAGCGGCGTTGAGGCAGTAGGGTTCGCGTGCTTGTCCTGAAGTCGGTGACCTGTGGCCTGACTGCCGTCGTCTGCTGCTCTCACGCCAGTCGGCTTGCCGGATGCATGCTCAGGAGGGGCGGGAGTGAGGTGATTCAGGAAGAGTGGGTACAGGAGGATGATGCGCCTGATGCGGTCGCATTAAGAGCGAAATTCTGAATCTCGGACGAATTGATAGCAATTAAGAAGTCGAGGCCACTGTACAGCGGCTGCCCCTGGGCTCGAGGAATTGTCGTCAAGAAATCTTACAGATCACGGCGAGGAGCCATGCTTGAGGAATCAGCGGCTGCATCTCTGGCGCCGTTTGCCCTGATGCAACATTCTATTCAACCGCTTGTGCTGAACTTTGATGCTCATGGACCAGCTGGACGAGAAGGTAAAGATTGCCTCTCGAACGTTTGCATGCCACGGGCGTCCAGCTGTGTAAGATTTCTCCTCGAGGCACACAATTTCATGCGGAAGATGAGGCAGAAGGGTCCGGGTAGGGCTTTCTGCCAGTCGCCAGCCAAACAGCTGCTTTCAACGTCACCAACATTGCAATCCCTGCTCGCATGACTTCCGCCACGGCGCACAAACAATTATCCTGGCTCGCCCAACAGCGCGCGCAGCGCTTCACGGGGAGAATGAGACAAACACTTTGGCTGGCTGTAATGGAATTTCACGAGAAAAATGCACGTTGACGCTCCAATAACGCCCAAATAGCTCCGGGCGGCCCAAAAATCTCAGGTAGTCAGCGCCATCAGGACACGCTGTATCAGGCAGTGGAACATCAACGTCCTCGGCCAGCCTCGCCGACAGCCCCGACACACACTCAGATTTGCCTTGGGGCAGTAGTCCTGACACCCGGCCAAGGGCGCCCCAACACCATCGCCCTTCTCTTGGCTTCCAGCCCGAGGGAGCCCCCCTGCGACTCTCCGCTCTCCACCGCGCCGCCGTCAACAGGAGGCCACCGCGGGCAGGGCATCCCGTCCCGAAACAGCGGCGCCCGGGGCCGACGGCCCGACTTTGGGGAGGGAGGGCGGCGCAAAAACCAGTGAGTCCTGAACCAGAGCGTGGCGCACGTCTCGCTCGAGCCAGCCCCGAGATGTGCGCCGCCCTCGATGGGGGGTTGCCGGCGCGGCGGTCGCCCAGGGACCGCCACTGACCCCTCCCGGAGCGCAGCTGCCCCCACGGCTTGCTCGGCGGCCGCATCCCCTCCTTCTCCCACCCCCCCAGCGATCGCGATCCGCCTCGCTGAGGCCGCGTTGCCTCCTTCTGGCTGCCGATCTCGCTCTTGACCTGCCGGTCGGAACCAATTCAAGCCAACATGCGTCCCCCCCTCCTTTTCCTCGTTCCTACGACGCCTGGCCCTCCGAGATTGTTCATCCCGCCAAGTTCCACGCGCCGAGGCGAGCCGGCCCGGAGGGTCCCAGGCGCGGTGCGCGCGATCCTCCGAGCACACCGCGATGGAGGGCTTTCCATCGATGCGGGGCACGCCTCACGGCGGCGGCTATCGCAGGGCGGAGGGCGCCCGACAGGCTGGAGGGCGGCAAGAGCGGCGTCTGGAAGGCGGGGGCACGGAAATGGGCATGCTCGGGCGTGTGCTGCCCGTCGCTGCGGCCCCCGCGGCCAGAGGCGCCGCGCGGCAGCCCCGGCCCGGGGGCGAGGAAGGGCACCGTGGCGGAGCTGCGGGGCTTCTTTGACAGGGCCAAGCGGTCCAAGAGCGTGGGAGCCAACCTCGAGGCCATGGTGCGACCTGCCTGCATCTGCTTCACCCCCGCCACCTAGCCGGGGCTTGTGCATTGGACTGGCCGGGGCACCGCAGCCGTTTGGCCATTTTGGTCTCTCCAAACCCTTTCGCAAGTTGAGAGAAAATCTATCCCTAGAAAATTTATAAAGTGTTACCCAATGCCGGACCCTGTTGCTACTCTGCATAGCAGTCTTTGCCTCGTTCAGTTGTGTACAATATGCCATAGATTTCTTCCAGTCTGGCAGGTGTGTACTACATATTGGCACCTGCACCAGTCGCCATGCACCTGCATGGAAGGTGCCGGGGGGGCACATGTGCTCTTGTTGCTGTTGGTGATTCCGTGACACGGTGTGTCAACTTTGGGCAGGGTGCTGGGGCCCATCCAATACAGTCGTCTCATAGTCGCGCTGATCTGTGTGCATCAATTGCCTGCAAGGGAGGGGAAGTGTCCAAGAGGTGCAGCAGCGTCGAGGCACAGGCAACGGCCACATGGGAGGACCTGGATGCCGATCTCCTGGACGACGTGGTGCGAATTCTGAGGAAAAGTGGCTCCAGGCGGTGTGTGGGTACGCTTAGGGCCACCTGCAGGGCATGGCGGGGGCGGATCGACTTTGGCATGCTCCACCTGACCCTGTGGCGAAGGCCGGGCTCCGCCTCCCCACCCTTCTCCAGGTGATTCCACATTGACTGTTGTGGTGGCAGGAGGAAATGGAGGAGATGGAAATGGTGGCCCTATTGTCAGTGCGGATTTTGAGGGAAATGTGTACAGTATTGACTGTTTTGCTTGGTAACATGATTAAGCAGCAAAGCGATTAGGCAGGTGACCAGCCATGCCTGCTCATGTGGCGATGTCCACTTGGTGGATTTCATTTGATAGAATCGCCTTTGACGGCCTGTGCTCTACACCCATGGAGTGGCTGCATGGATGTAGTGGACACAAGTGCGCTGCCACAATTGTACTGCTCACACAAACACGGAAAGGCATTGCCGACTCCCCTGCAAGGCGGCTGTGAGGCCATGTTCACAAGTGTAACCTGTGTTCATGACAGTTTTGTGCTTTCCGCTTACCCAGGGTGTTTCCCAACCTCCTTGGACTGGAGCTGCGGTGTGAGCGCAGCGCTGGGCTCCAGACCAACGCCCTGGAGGACGTCTTCAACCTGCGGCACCTGAGGGAGCTGGACATTTCGCGTTGCTGGGACTGTGTCACCTCAGGCTTCAGCAACCTTGGCAGCCTGGCTCGCCTGCAGAAGCTAACACTGAACGGAGCAGAGTTTGCAGCACTGGGGGAGACGATGGCATCGAGCCCAGGGGCTGCGGAGGGTGTTTCCCGAGTGTCCTGCCTGGTTCTGCGGGGCTGCGAGAGTGTGAGCGACCATCATCTGTCAGTGGTCAAGGAGTTTAGCTCACTCTCAAGGCTGTTGCTCATCCGGGCAAAGGGTTTGACAGCACAGGGGCTGCAGTGCCTCACCATGATCACCGGCCTGAGGGACCTGTCGCTGACGGCAATCGAGAATTTGAACTCTGCAGACATCGGCTGTCTGCAACGGTTGTCGTCATTGACAAGCCTGAGGCTGTACAGGCTGGGGGTCAATGACAACTGGTGTGCAAGGATCCAATGCCTCTCGTCCTTGAAGCGATTGTCACTGGCTGGTTGCGAAGGCGTGACAGACGCAGGGTTGAGAGCTGTGGCCAGCCTGCCAGAGCTGTCCTCCCTGCGGATATGCTGGCAGCAGAATCCAGAGATCAGTTTGAGTGGCATCACACAGCTGGGGGAGCTGCCGAATTTGAAGCGCCTTGAGCTCTTCCAGTGTGGGGACATGGATGTGGATGTTGTCAAGGCGCACTTTGATGTCGATGTTGGCGTTCGAATCATGCCTGCACCTGAGAAGGTGAGAAAGTCGCTTCACAGTCTCGCCTCCATTTTCCATTCTAAACATTTCCATCGCTTTCTCTGTTTTCGCTTTCGCTTTATCTCTTGCCATCTTGTAGTCGGCTGCCATCTCTTTGTAAGAAAATGCTTGGAATTCCATTCTGAACATTTCCATCGCTTTCGCTTTATCTCTTGCCATCTGGTAGTTGGCTGCCATCTTTTTGTAAGGAAATGTTTGGAATTATGTTCAAAGACAGGAGGGGAAAGAGATTGAGTGGGAGAGGCAAGGACAGTCTTTTGCATTCCTTGTCGTTTGTTCTCAGCACAGATCAATATAGGAGGCTGGTGCAACATCCTCATGGTTAGTGCAGTGATGTTCACAAGAATGTCACAACCAGAGGAAAGGAGTTTCCAATCTGGCACACCACTTCTGCAAGCACGCTCTTGTCAGCCCACTTGGTGTTGAAGGGCAGTCAGCTGCATTTTATATCCTCACCATGTAAATTCCGTTGCAAGTTGTTGTATGGCTCTGCCTTTGCCTCAGTTTGGAGTTGTCATTCCAGCAGCACAGGCTCTGTTCACTTTATTCTTTGCTGTTTCCACTGACACTCCGCAAAGGTTGTGTTATTCCTCGTATTTCAGTTGATTGCATCCAAAATTGGAGAATCTTGGCAAGCCTCTATAAGGCATTGGAGCAGCCTACATTTTTGCGCCCATGCATTCCTTGATGGTCACATTGTGTCAGTACACAACGAGGCACAGGCCATGCATTCATTTGGTGACGTCATGTACTGCTTGCAAACATGGTTGTTGATCCAGGACTTCCCTATTCCACCATAGTCGCCTTTGCTGCAATGCACAGGGTAATTATGTATGCAAGTAATAATAATAATATTGATGTTGAATTCCACGAATCGCAAATACTTCTTTCCTGCACACAAATGGCAGCTGCCTTGGTGTGTGATGTTTCTTGAGTGATTCATTGTGCAGTTGATGCTGGATCACTACAACGCACATGACATCGATGCCATGGAGCAGCTACTTGAGTCTGTCCAGGAGCCGGATGCAAAGGAGGTCCCAGTGCCTGGCTGCTTTACCCCCCATCACCTCATGATTCACGCTGCAGACAACTGCCAACTCGGTGTCCTGAAGCTCCTGGCAAGGTTTGGAGCGGATGTTGACTATGGCGACAGTCTGTTCCCCATGCCAAGGTGAGAAGACTCATCTTCTTCCTTCCGAATTTTCTGGACTTCCTGTGTGACAGGAACTTACCAGATATGGTCAAAGAAGCAAACAACGATGGACCCATGCCAGCCATTACCCTCCAGCTGCATGGGCTGTGTCTGTTGCGTGTCCCACAAGTGTGCTCACAGCGGAATGTTGCCCGCATGCAGGACCCTCGTGGACTGCAGTACTCCACTCCATTTCGCTGTGTACCATGGCGACACAGAGGTGGTCAAGGAGCTGGTGAACAGTGGCGCCAGGCTGGACGCCCACTGCACTGAAGACTACCGGACGCCACTGCACTTTGCCTGTGTTGGGGGCGACCTGAAGCTCGTGCGCTGCCTGCTGGACGCGGGCGCGGGCGTGGACAGGTCTGATGACTTTGGGCGCACGCCCCTGTACGCTGCGGTGCAGTGGGGCCGGAAAGACGTCATACGGGAGCTCCTCAGGAGGGGCGCAGACCCTGAGAAGAGGGACCTGAACAGCCACACCGGTCTGCACTTCGCCTGCAAGGTCGGCAACCTCGACTTGGTGGAGTTCTTGGTTTCACTCGGGCTGGACGTGGACAGTGGTGCCCGATACGGCCTGCCCACCCCCCTGCAGACTGCGGCGGAGAACGGACAGCTGGCCGTTGCCAAGTTTCTGCACCGGCGTGGGGGAAGCCTCAACGAGACGCCCTTGTTTCTGGCGGCCAAGCGAGGTCACCTGGAGACCGTGCAGTACTTGCTGCACTACTTTAGGCAGGTCAGATCCAGCGAGGTGCTGCGGACTGAGGACGGGGATGGCAAGACACTGCTGCACTACGGCGCGGAGCACGGCTGGACAGGCGTGGTGGAGGAGCTTTTGAGCAAAGAGGTCAACCACCCAGTGAACAAGGGTGACCACGATGGGTTCGCACCCCTGTACTACGCGGACAGGAACGGCCACAAGGACATCGTGCGCCTGCTGTCCAAACGGGGCGGCCTGGCCAGGTGGCTCAGTCGACCGCCCCTGTACAAGTGCACACGGTGGAGGAACGGTTGCAGTCGCTGAGAACCCGCAGGCGACATTTTTCTGTAGGCATGTGTCTATCAACGTTTTAGAAACCCGCTGGCAGGTGATTGTGTGCTGGCAGGCGCAGCTACGTGGAATTGCACGGCATGGGGTGGGTGGGGTGGGTGGGTGGGGTGGGTGGGTGGGGTGGCAGAGTGAAACGTGATTGATGAGGGAAGCTGCTGATGCAGCTGGCTTCCAAGGAGCAGGACCCGCACATTTTTTTTGCCGCATTTGCTTGAGGGGAGGGTGCCATAGATCAGTTGTGCAACTATATGTACAAGGGACTCCTGATTGTAACATCATACAGCAGTGTCAAGAAGCAGGGCTGCACTGCGATTTTGTGGATATGAGGCTTTCTTGTGTAGATTCTGCTGGACATAGATTCCGAATGTGGAGGGCTGAACCCTGGTCGGGGAAAGTGCTTGTGTGGTAGCTGAAACATTGAATGACGCCACAAAGTGGACGGTGCGTGTGGCATGTGCTGTGGATTGTTGGCGCCCTGCATGCGCTTGTGTAATTTCTGTGCTTACAATCGCCAGCAGTGGCCAACTGTAACCATGTGCCTACAGGGCACAATCGCTGTGGGGCAAGCAAGTGTGTCCTGCTGTGCAGGTTGCTGTGGCAGTGAAGGTACTCGTGAAAGCGCAAATGCAATGGCATGATCGATCGTGGCAGGGCCTTGACTCATATTGTAGCCAACGTGCAGGATTCGCTTGGCCGATCTTATTGCTACCTCGACCGCTGTTGTGTCTTCAAAAGAATTGCAGGTGCCTCATTCTCGCTTTGAGGCACCCCATCACTGGACATCCAGAGATGATCAAGAGCCAGACACTGACTATGATTCTCTGACCACTTGTGCGCTGCGCTTCCAAAAAGTACTGCGGTGTCTCCTGCAATACTGCGGAGCAAAGGGACAACGGGGATTCTGCCCCTTGTATACTCGTGTCCGTCCATCAGTGTCCTTAATCCAGTTCCTGTTGTCCATCACCTCTAAAGGTTTTTATAATGCTGTCCGTTCATCACTGTCCTCAATTCAATTCTTATTGTCTCATCACCTCTGAAGGGTTTGAAACTTTCGGTATGTACTTCAGCCTATGGTCCCCAGCAAGCGGCCGCCACCCCTCGATCCTGCCTGCCTTGTCAACGCCAGTTCTTGGCTCGGTCAGACAGGGAGCTCACGGCTGCCCTCATCACCTCGTTCCGTAAAAATGAATGATGATGATGATCCCTCCAAGACCACCATTATCCGTGGACCCCCCGCACCCGCTCCCCGTCCGAGCGCGAATTCTCCGCGGCATTCCCCGTCCGTCCCGGCACCCGGCACCCCAGCCCCACCTGCCCTCATTCCCCTCCCCACCACCGGGCTACACGAAATACAGAGAGCACGGCCGCAGGACACGGTCCCTGCGGCACCAAACCTCCGCTGGCCGCCCGGCCAGCAACCCCCACCGCCTCGAACAGCCGCGTAACTACCGCCGGGCGGATCCTTTTCAGGCAGCACGATGAGCTGGCTGGGCAAGATGAGCTGGCCGGGGGCCAAGAAGCAGCCGCAGGCAGCCAAGCTGGGCGAGAACCTTGGCATGTACTATAACGAGGAGCTGAAGCGTTGGGTTGAGCCCGGCAAGGAGGACGACCTTCGCAAGGAGGCGGAGGACTCCGCAGCGCCGCCCAAGGGGGGGCCGGCATCGGGGCCGGCCGGGTACAACGTCGAGCGGCGCAGCATCGAGAATCGGTACGTGCAGACGCCGGGCTTTGGGAGCAAGGACGGCGGGCGAGATGCTCCGCAGGGGATCGGCAGCCTGGTGCCGAAGCGCGCCGACGCTCCGCGGGCGAATCTTTTCGTGCCCCCCGCGCCCGCTGCCCCGGCTGGGGCCGAGGATGAGCGGGAGAGCGTCGGCTCCGGCCCAGAGGGGGGAATCGCCGGTGGGGATGAGGAGTCTGAGGGGAGCACGGGGGGCCCCGTGGCCGGCAGCGAGACCGGGCGAGATGGGCACCGGACTGGCGATACGGGCATGGGGCCGATCGAGTCCCTGGGCGGGGAAGTGCATCTTGGGGCGTTCGGCGGCCAGCGGGGCGGGGCGCCGTCCACGTTCTTGGACTACCAGGGGATGACGAGCGAGACGGAACCGCTGACGCGGGGCTCGGGCTTAGGCGCCGTGATCTCCGAGGCGATGGTGGACCCGGAGACAGGGGAGGAGCTGGGCGGGGCGGGCGGCATGGGCGGGGACGGCCTGTGGGAGGAGACCACCTTCGACGCGGTGAATCAGATGATCTCCGAGCAGAACGAGCTGGGCACGGCGGGAGAGGCGCACGGGGAGGCGGGCGAGGACCAGGAGAACGGGGAGGCCGTAAGCGAGTTCGCGTGGATATACGCGGGGTGGTCGGACGAGACCTGGCAGGAGTTCTACGCCTGGCTGGACGAGCAGTATGGGCGGGACGACTGGACGTCATGGACGCCCGAGAACTGGAACGGTTTCTGGAAGTGGTGGGTGAGCGTGAACTACCCCGACCAGGAGGTGGCGGGATACGAAGGAATGGCCGAAGGGGGGGAGGGGGGCGAGGAGGGGAGAGGGGAGGGGGAGGACGCGGGGCTGGTGGCCGCGGTGAGCAGCGACATGGAGAGGAAGCACAGCGTGGAGAACCCTCGGGAGCTGCTGAACAGGGCCTTCGGGCAGGGGAAGGAGGAGGGAGGGGGAATTGCCCAGGCGGAAGGCGTGCTAGCGGGTGCTGGACAGCCTGTGGATGGACCCGGCGGCGCAGCGGCGCTGGATGTGCCAGGGCTGAGTCTGCCGGCGGTGAGCGTGTCGCTCGAAGGTGGGCAGGGTGGGGAGTCAGCGGAGAAATGGAGCAGGGGAGCGGGGCCCACATCTGGAATGTTCTTGGACGTCAACACCACGCCTAAGGTGGACAGCTCCCCGCTGGGGCTGTATGACGGCGACCGGGAGCGGCTAAAGGCGGGGAGCAAGCTGACCGGGCCCCTGCCGTGGGATGATGATGCGGACATGGACGATGAAGCAGGCAGTCCGCAGGCCCAGCACAGCCAGATTTCGAGCCTTGCTGCAGCGTGTGAGCAGGAAGATGGCCAGCATGTGGACGCAGTGGCTGCCCGGACGCTTGCGCCGTTGAGCATTGGCGATCACCCAAGCTCGATGGAGGCAGCACCCCTGGGATCTTCTCATGGGGTTGGCATGGAAACTGGCAAGTCTGCAGGCAGCAGGGCTGACCTGGACAAGGATGCGTCCGAGGCCCCTAGCTCAAGGAAGAGGGCCGAAGAAACGACTGCTTCAGGACCTGCACAAGAGCCAGATGTGCTTGGGTTACGTGTGCATGACAACCAGCGCGACGACTCTGCACGCGAGATGTCGGGATTGCCTCTCAGAAAGGAGCAGTTTGAGAAGTCGGCCATCGAAGTGGATGCCACCCCTCAACAGCCACAAGGGGTCTTGGGCATCACCTTGGAAGATGACCAATTTGCAGCAGAGCATCATGCTGCCATCTCTTTACCAGGTGGAGCTGAGGCCACCATCAGAGAGGAGGACCATTCCGTCCACCAAAGCGCACAGCAACGGGGCTTGGAAGACACCAATGGGAAGCTGCATCCTGGACCACTCCCAAAGAATGGTTACACCATGAACTTGGACGGCATCGACATGGGGGCAATGTTGTTGGACATACAAGAGCTCCTTGGCTATGTGGACTCCAGTGACTCAAAGATTGCAGAGAGGAAGTCCCTTTCGCAGGCGCAGCTGGCACGGATCATTCAAGCTCTGAAGCTTGGAGAGCCTGTGAGCATGAAAGTGGCGAGTGCGCCCGTCGGTCAGCAGACCCACCGAGAACAAACTGAAGGCGACCAGGTGGCGCTTGCCCCTGACCGCAGTGTGGCTGTGGAAGAGCTCACGGAGAAGCTGCAGCAGTGTGAGGAGAAGCTGAACGATGCGGCACTGGCTATTGGGATGCAGACCAGAAAGGTTGTCGCACTGAAGCAGCACTGCGAGGCACACGGTGTGGCCGCAGATGCTGTCGTTGAGGAGATAGAAGCGATGTATTATAGCAAGAAGGACAGCTCCCTGGTGGGTCCCTTTGGGGATGTACCTTTGTGTTGATTGTAAAATAGAATCTCTGAGTTGTCGCATTGTGTCAAGGAGTTTGTTGGTGTTAGTGTTTTTAGATATCTAATTGAATGGAGCTTTGAGGCTGAACAGCACTTTTTGGACTGCCGATGTTCATTGTCCTGCAATACTGAATTTCAACAGCCAGTGGTGTCCAGCTTTGTCCACCTGAAATGAGAGCAAAGATTGAATTGAAGAGGGTCAGTGTCCATATTCGGAGTTTGTTTACAGTAAGCTGTTTGGATATCTGTTTGGTTCACCTGGGCAGTCCTTGTATTGGGAATATGGATGCGTTTGGTGCAACATCACAGGTAGAAAAGAGCAGGTGGGAGTGCCGTTAAGAAGTGTTGTACCATGCTGGTAGCTCCTTCGGGCTTAAGATATTTGCCCTGGTGGTCACCCTTATTTACTTTGTTGGTTATTTGCCACAGGTCGAGGACACGGAAGTGGCAAGCCCATGGGACCAAGGTGGAGCTGCAGATGCCTCTTTTCCTGCAGTCACTGTGAAGTCGCACCAGGCGTCATATTCTCCAAGCCACTGTCTACCAGAGTCAGATCCCCATGATTTTTTGGGAGTCGCTCCCAGCCACGACTCACATAGGTGGGAACCTAGGTTCGCACCTTTTTGGTGTTGGTTTGATCCATTGTGTGCATTCATCTGTAGTGTGCGATGCATGCAACTGTAGTACAATGTTATATCTGCAACATAGTTTGCTTGCAAAGTCAGGTTTCTGCCGAGAATTGTTTTTTGCTGTTAGAGAATGTTGTACTGTGCTCGTCATTGCTGGTTATTGTTTCTGGTGGGTTGCTTGTCATGTTTCACAAACATGCATCACATTTAGGAGGCCCAGCGGGATTGGGAGTCGTTCCCAAGACCCATGAACAACCAACGAGGCGTCCCTCTTGTTCTGCAGGATCAGTTGTTTGGTAGCTACGTTCACAGTGCAGTAAGTCAGCTGCCGTGACGGCCTTCTCACAGTGCCTATAGTCAGAGACTTGCCAGATGCGCACTGTTCCGCAGTAGATTAGCACACTGGACACCAAGTAGTGAAATGCGTCCCAAGCGAATGCACGAACTTCTGAGCACTGTCCACATTGTGCCACGTTGCTTGGTTGACACAGTGCAGTTCCCATGCCAGGGCCAATTAAGCATGCTTGCAACGGGGTGAACTCCGCCTGGGGCCAGAATGTACTTCTCGATCTGTTGCCGATGGCTTGTGTTGTGAGATGTGTCTTTCCGGTTGTGCCAGGCAAATTGATGGAATGATTTGATGCCACCTCAGCCAGATGAAATGATCTTGTGGACAAGGTTGCTGCAGCCACCTGTGCAATGGTTGGGAACTCGCAGCAGGTGGTGGTACCTCCCACGACAAGGTGGAGGCGGGTGGAGAATGTCACTGTTTCATTTATTGGGGGTGTCCATTTTGGGGTTGATGCGCTTTGCTTGATTCGTGTGCGTCAGATTGCGCGCGACTTGGGGCACATTGGGGGCGAATTGTAGCGGGTATACGTGGTGGGGTTCGTCACGCTGTTGGATAGCATAGTTTGAAGGTAGCAGCAGAGACGTATGAGCCAGTGCATTTCTATTGCGTTTGCCGAAATGTGACAGAATTCTGCCCTCGTGCCTTTTGAGGGGTGATGGGCGTCTTTCCACCCACAGTGTTGGCTCCAGGATGTGTTTTGGACTCCGTGCATGCAGATAAAGCGGTTTTAGGGAGATGCAACTCGGCTGTGTAGCGTGCGCGGATGAGATTGCATGTAATTGGCGGACTTCTTGCTGCTCACAATGCTATGGCGGGGCCCAAAGCGTGCACACAGAACAGTGCAGCGCCTCAGAGCCTGGAGGCACTTTGGCCTACATGTCTCGGGAGGGAAGGGCGTATCACAGGCCGACGATGAACTGCCCATCGTGGGCTTTGCTCGAGTGGCCTTCCCAACCATACAGTGAATAAGTGGTCGTTCCTGCCATCCATGGCTTGCGAGGCCTACTCAGTTGCAACAAGTTGACGTCTCTCAACGTCTGGGTGAGGTGTGCTCTCTGCGTTGTTGGCATCCATTTGGGATTGTGGGGTGATAAATGGGTGGCCTGAAATAGCATCAATGGGTTATAATTTTGCAGGCCATTAGATTGGCCACTTTGGCTTGCTCGAGCGGAGCAAGGGCTTCCGTTTTGCCAATCCCCTGTGAGCCTTCCGATGGGCGAGCTGCCGTTTGGGATGCAGCACGCAGCACTCGGTGCAGGGGTCCCTTGCAGCACGGTGCAATAACATTGTTCAAGATTGTAACGACAATAAAGGACTGTTCATTGCTCACAGACGTTGTGGAAGGCCACATCGAAACTTGTCTTGTCACCTGCAGTCTTGTGCCACTGGGCGGCGCGGATGTGCACGCCATGCAGCACTGCAGGTCACTCAGGATGCGGCTTCATTGGTGGATGCCTGATGCGGGGTTCAGCGTGCGAGGAGCAGGGACACACAAGGCCGCCAGCGAAACTGAAGATCAGCACCAGCTTGTTTGCCGTTCACTGATGCACAGTGGCACACATGTGTTGGTGTGGCACAATGAGACTCCTTGGGCACGTGTCCCAAACCCCCTTGGCACCCAGCCTCCAGGGACCCTCCGTCAACCCTTTGGACCGCATCACATCTTCACCTCCACCCGTCCGTAATCTATAGCCACGCTTTTGGATGCGCGTCGCACACGAAGCCATGAAAACATCCCATCCAGCGCCCGGTGCGGAGTTCTTCTGATCCTGAATGCTGGGCTTCCAACATGATGGAACCATCTCCAGGCTTCCAGTCGACCAACAAGTTACGATGCAACGGCTTGTTGAATTACAGTGGCATGCCATCCCGTCGGGCAACAGCTGACTGGCAGTCCTTCCAGCGGATGTGGAAATAAGTCCACCTTGCCGGCGAGTTTGTCAGGCCTATCTTTGGGAGTGCGTGGATGGTGACGCGACAAATCTGTTCCGTTGTGTATCGGGGTGCTCGCCTGGTGTGGATTTTGACACGCCTCGATATGCTCGTATGCCACGAGCTCCGTTTTACACATTGCAGCCAACTGCCTCGTGGATTGGTGTCCGCTTTTGTCCTTTGGGGCTCACATCAAGGAGGCCGTGCAACAACGGCATCGATTGTCCCAATCTGTTCCAATTCCCGGGGCAACTAGTGCCACTCTGTAGATCTGATCCCGAGAATGGACTCCATTTTACTGACTCATTACCATCCTATGAGAGAATGCACCAAAAAGGCAAGAGCGTCTTTTGTCACAGCGGTACCAAATCGCTATTGCTTCTGTCCCCGCTTCGCTTTGGCAAAGGCACCCCATTTCGATGTGTTGAATGGCCATTATGTGTGAGTGTCGATTAGGCTGGGGAGTCATTGCGGCTGCCCAATTTGGCCAGGGAACTTGCGCGGGTGAAAGGTCAGTTGGGTTTCCTGTGGAATTCGGAGCACGTTATATGCAGGCAGCTCAGGCACACGGACGGAACAACATCTGTCACGTCGCAGCCTGTGATAGGACTCATTTCCGGTTCAGCCAGCTGCCCTAATCACTTTCAATTTCTCTTTGCATTTGCGCTTGGGAATGTAGCGGGCAGTTGCTTGTCTCTTGGGTGCCTCTGCCCGGGTGTTTGGGTTGGACGTTCACTCTGACTCAAATGTACGTGGCCTTGACTCACCAGCCTTAATCGACAGTCATCATCATCACCATTATTTACAGAACAAGGCAATGAGGTAGCCGTCAGCTAATCGACAGTCACACATAATCGCCATTCGACAGATGCTTTGGCGTCAAAGATCTATTCCGGGAATAGCATAATCATGGTTGTCAGATTGCTTTGCAAATTCACGCGCTCTGTTTTCTTGGGCACAACATGGAGCTGAAGACAGACAGGCTGGTCGGGTCAGAATGGAAGAAAACTTTCAACTTCCTGTTCGCGCAGACCTCTCCCAAAATGCCCTGTCGCTGCCGGGGGCCCAACCGGCTGTCGCCGTCTCGGCTCGCCGCCTCTTCCCCTGGTCTACGCCGCTTGACCAACCGCTGCCCGGCGGTTTGACGAGGCTCGTCCCTGGCATCGCTTGACGTCCCGTCCGGCGGTCGTCACGGCCGCTGTCACTGACACGTGTGTCGAGCAGGATAGAGTCTCTGTCCGCTGGCCCACACGGTTCAAATGTCAAATTGGAAATTCTGTTGATGGTTCTTGAAAGGACTGGAATCCAGGAGACGAATGGCTCAGATCCCGCTATCCGCAGTTTTTTCTCCCCTTTTCTGGGTAGCAGGGAGAATTCTTCAAGCCTGATTGGTTTTGGTTTCTTTTGAACTGCAGCATGGTGTATGTCAGGTTGCCTCCCGCTGATATATTTCGGTTTGAATGGCTTATTTTGCAGCAGTAGCTGGAACGACACCAGGCCTGCCCAGGGAGATGGCAACAGCTTCTCATCTCAGTTGAAAGGGCTTTCAATGGAAATATTGCTTGTGTGGATGCAATTTTCAGGGAATGGTTTGAAAGGCATTGAGGGATTGAGGCATTGAGACTCTTGTGCTTGACGACATTTATGAGTTCTTATGCCTGGGGATCACAGACAACGAGAATCAGCGGTTTGGATACACATGATTTTGTGAATTGTGAGTTCTAATGCATGGCAGTCGTTGGTTGAGTGGTGGCAATGCCCTCATTGAATAATTCATGGACGCTGCTTTCTCGGGCGAAATAGGGGGCAGACGCTACCTCCTCGCATTATTATGCAACATTTCTTCACTAAAACAGACTTTGCAGACAAGGATGACTTGGGGACAGGGCCCATGCGCGAGAAGGATGCTAGAATACGTTTGCTGGGACCGGAGAAGATTTTTCTGGTTCATCTGGGCGCGATTTGTCAACGCGGACGACTGTTGTGGAAAGAGCTGCTCATGGTTCGGCATCGTTCGGGCGCATCTTTGACAGACGCCTGCTTCTGGATGCCATGCGTGCGAATGAGCCAGCCGCGAGCAGAAGCCGCTCCAGCGCCCACCCAGTGCACCCTGCCGGTGGAGACAAACCGGCGTCGCGGAAGCACTGCTGAGCCACGACGAACAACAAGGAAATGTCCACAGAACGGCCGAATTTCCCGCCCACCGATGCCGAGCACCGAAGCTGCATTTCCTCCGCGCCGACTTCACCGGGGCACGACATCAAAGAAACGACATATGCCAAAAGGCTGCACATTCGTGGCTGGGGATGGCCTGGAATGATCGCCATGAGCCCGTTGCCTCCGAACCGAAGGCACAGCCGCACGCACAGTGGCGCCGATCAGATTTCGCCCCCATCCTCAAGGACGTCAAGGGGTGGGAAGTCCCCCACAGTGACCGCACTGGGCCTGACAAACCCGCCGAATTTGTCTTGGCATTGGAAGTACCGCTTGCCCTTTGCCGACCCGTCGTTCTTCCCCACCGGCTCGTCGTATTCCACTCCTACCCATGTGCCCGGCGGAAGGCCATCGATGGGCCCAACGTATCTGTGGGAGGCAGGGGATCGATCTTTAGATCAAGCGACATCGCCTGTCCAAGCGAGGGAGCAACAACTAATCCCCCAATTCGGCTCGACAAAAATTAGCTCCAATTCATGGCACAGCACATGCCCCCCCCCCCCCAAAAAAAAACTGGACAATTCTCTGGTGCTGGCAGCCATTAAATGCATAAATAGTCATCCAGTGAATCCAACAGGTGCTGGCGCATTTTCAGCAACATCACCAAGGCGGATAATGTTTCCGAGGCGAAAGTGCCAAGAGCGATGCCAGAACCAGCAGCCCGGCATTACGTCAGCGAGCAATCAGCGGGCTCCACGGTGGACGTCACATCCACACTGCCGGTCCAGTCCCTTCAATCAATCACTGCTTCAAGCAACCAACCTGCCCATGAAACGAGCAGTCGGAGGAATAATGACGCTGCCCAGGGAGGAGCATCCCCAGCGGCGCCTCGAGCAGCAATGCGACTGAATGGCGGAGTAACAAATGCACGTGAGGGCGGTGCATCAACAAAAGACTCACCTCACGCAACCTCTCCTGTCGCCCGCCGCCACCTTGCACCTGCTGCCCGCCATCAGATTTGGGTCCAAATGCTCGGGTACTGCAGGCCCCCCGGACTTGGCAGAACCCCTGCCCTGCAGGCCCTCTTTGAACTTCCTGAAGGTGTTCTCGCGC
This sequence comes from Ostreobium quekettii, assembly GCA_905146915.1. Classification (NCBI taxonomy): domain Eukaryota; kingdom Viridiplantae; phylum Chlorophyta; class Ulvophyceae; order Bryopsidales; family Ostreobiaceae; genus Ostreobium; species Ostreobium quekettii. The sequence continues at coordinate 32,228 of CAJHUC010000338.1, read as the reverse complement.
TTGCTGTATGCCTCGTCCGACATTTCGAATTTCTCGATTTGAGAAACGTCATCCAGCCAACCGTTGGCGGAGGCAGATGACGGGTCCAGGTCCACCACATGGAGTATGCAACTGCCAACAAAGAAGGCGCCGCCGCCTCAGGATTCAACCTCTCATAACCAAACAAAATTGCACCTCGAGGAATTTTCTCAAGGTATTGGGCATTGGATAAACCACTCGTCCAGTCAATAGCTCTGTCGGAGTACACATCAAGGCAGCGTCAGCGATTTGACATATAACTTGACATGTATGGTTCGATAATTCTTTTACGCATACTGTGGCCGGATTGAGCAGCTGTGGTAGACGTCTGTGTGGCAATTTCTGCCCCCAATACATGTTCCAACAAGTGCACAATGTGAAGCATGGGTTTCTCATCCCAATACCTCAAGTCCAACGTGCTCAGAGGACAAGTTGCAGCCCAACATCTCCATATGTCTTAAACTGCACCACACTGTACATTGGCACTCTGCAAATGTCACATATGTGCCAGTCCACCATGGTTATTCGTGGTGCAAAATCGCATAAGCACATGAGCAGCCCCTGCAGTGTTTATCTACCTGGTAGCATTGTGCTGAATGCTGGTTGCCAGCAAACCTTGCGCCCCCCAAATAGCCACACTCGCAGCTGCACACCATAGGGATTGTGCAGCAGGAGCTGCTGGCACATGGTAGCAGATTCAATGTGGCAATTACACAGATCAAGCACCACAAATCTGGTGTGTCTTGCACAAGTACTACCGTTGCCCAAATGTGCACACAGGTCAATGCAAGGCTGCAAACAAAACGTGGCACACCACAACTACGAGTGGGAAACTAGAATGGTCAACCCACCCGTTGTGTGGTGAATAGTGCCCAAGGGGAAGGTTGTCATCATCCAGCTTGACAAGTGCTGCCCCAGTTGAGTCCTTCAAAATCAGGTCCATCGAAGCTGGAGCAGTCCCACATCTCTGCGAGAGCTTCATTTTGACCTCCTCAACAGATGACTGTGTATCAAAGCCATTAGATGCAAGTTCAGCCTTCTGCTGTATTATGGAAAATGGAAAGCAAACTGTTGCTGCAACCGTAAGGGCTGCATTGATCAAATGCTGGTGTGTTGGCAGTCGATTGCCTACCTTCGCCCCCATGGGAGTAATGGGATGGGTTCTTGCACTTCCCTTTGTAAGATTGACTGTTGGAGACCTTGATCAGTTTGACCCATCTTTCCTGGATGGTGCTTTTGGCCGTTTCACAAAGCATGGTGTCTATCTCACTCTCTGTATGTACTTTTGACATGCATCACAGCAGATGTATAGTTTTGGAACGACGCCTGAGTGAGGCCACATGACTGTCACTGACTGTAAGGTGCAAGTGCAGCGTCGTGTCAACTGACAGTTGTATTAATTGAATTAACAATTTCACACCGAGCGGCTAGGATTTTGTTGCATTCTTTTTGCAGCATTCTACACAGTATCCAAGGGTGGAGCGCAGATGCAAATGGACAGGAGGCAATCAATCTCCCACATAAGCACTTGCCATTGTCTTGAACATACAAAAATTGTCTGGAACTGTGAAAGCAAACACAATGAAAGAACCACTTGACCATTGTGCAATTCAAGCCAGAGTATGCAATGGTTTCCCTGTTTGTCGTGGGCAAGCAGAGATTGCTGCAAGCATTGCAGTCACTACCCCTCAGTCCACACTGAGTACACGATTTGGGCACAGCTGCACACCATCGTCGGTGGCCACCACACATACCGCACGGATGTATGACACATGAGCAGAAGGAAGCTTTACCAGGGCCTATCACTTTACCAGCAGATGTCCCATTTGCTTCATGGTGTATTTCAGTGGCAATAGCAAATGCAGGTTTGCACAGGGAAGGCCATAAGGTTGCTGCACCATCCCGCAGCAAGGCCTGGATTGGATTGTTTTTGATTCTGGCATCAGTGCTCACTGAGCATTCCCACTGTGGTGCATATACAGGGAAGAATCCTCACCTGCTGTGTGGCAAGTGCACATTGAGCAACACCTTACTCTTATATTTTGGTGGACATGTGCCCTTGGCAGGGCAAAGGGGATGTGCTATTACCAGGAAGGCAGCCTTTGACACTATGTTTGGGACAAAACATTTGGGTCACCAAATACAATAGCCTGGTACTCCATGTGATGGCAAATGTAGAAAAGCTCTTTGACATTGCTCATGATCAATTGGATGTGCATATCAGACTTCGAAGCAGTTGGGAGAACAACGAAATACTGAAAGAAGGCTAAGTGGGAGGCCGCAGGCCGGTTGTGTATCTGTCCTCATTTGCTCGACCCTTCACCGAACTTCACTCTCTGGTGAGAAAGGAATATTCTGCGTCGAAACAGACGTTACCCTGTTGCATCTTTTCCTTGGTTTCGGCGATTAATGTCGATCCCATTGAGGACGACAGATCCAAGGTTGCTGACACATGGCAGATCTACTACCTCAATCCCCTGTAACCTGATTGGCAACAACAGCAGAAATGTGTTCTCAACTGCGCAGGTGCCTCATGGACCTGACAAGGAGCGTGGCACAAAACCAAACGGCGGAAACGGTCACGCGATGCGACGCCGACGGTGCCTGTGTTGCGCACGTTGGTGTCCGTGGAATGCATATTTCCGCGGGATCCAAGCCGCGTCGGATGTGATTCCATGGAGCTGCAACGAGCTGGTCAGTACCTGGAGCGAGAACTTCAGCTCTGGAAACGTCGCCTTGAGATTGCTGTGCGTCACCGTGAGCGCCACGCTGTCGCCCGCGTAGTTAGCATTCAGGTCCGCCAGGACGGCCGCGCCGACGCCGGCCATGTTGGCAGCTCGCCCGCTCGAGCTCCGGAAGGTGCTCGGAAACGGAGGCACGAGTTGGGCGGTGGCGCAAGGACGTTGTGTGCGTCCTGGCCCGGCAGTTGTCTTCCTCTATTCTCGACTTGAAGCCAGCGGGAAGGAGGCATTTGTATTCCTCTGACAATACGGTCATTTCGATGACAAAACAATCAAAAAACCTTGCTGTGAGGAGCAGCAGTTGGCAGGACTATCCAGCACAAAGCTCCACCATGACATTGCCTTGGTTGAGCGCTCCATAGAGCTTCGGTGTGACGGTGCCGTGATGGCGGGGTTTCGCCGGCACGGAGGACAACGACCTGGGAGAGGCTGTTGATCCCCAAGTATTCTTGCCGAAACCACAGATTTTGCAGAGTTTGATATGGGGGTTGAGGGCGCGGTTAGCAATTAAACTGCTGAAAAAGGACTGGGCGAGTCAGCGTAGACCGGGCGATCATTGTTTTCTTTCCAGCCATCACCTAAAATGTGACAGGAAGCAATGAATTGTTAAACGGTGCAATTCACAGAGCAAGTCACACGTTCTTGGGACAAATTTTGCGACAGACTTCCTCACAGCGAGCGTTGCCACAAGCGCAGAGACTCCACACGAAGGCATGCTGTCCATAGTGCTATTGTTACACAAAACAAGCAACAAAGAAATCTATTATATCCGTCACGAACCAGAATCCCGACCTCCTGCAGTCCCATTGGACCCCAAGCTCAGCGCGCTTCTGCCACCGCCCCCTGCGTATGCACAGTCGCTAGAGGCACGCCTTTTGCCAGTCTCAAACCCATCCATTCGGCCTCTCCCTATCCCATCACCATACACGCTCCCTCCATTTGCAACGTTCGCAGGAGAGCGCTTGAACGGACCCCTTCTGTCACACCTCCCACCCCCACAAAACACAAAACGCAAAAAGCGTCGCATCCGAAAAGGCCACAAAAGCTCCGCGCCGGAACACAGCCAATCGCGCACAACGCCCTCCATTGCCTCGCCGGCGAACGTCCCCACCAATTTGTCCGCACCGAACGAACACGATGCGGCGTAGGAGCGAAAGAATTCCGGCTTGGTAACGTTCCAAGGCCACCCCCAAAGGCGGCTCAACCTGCTGCCCAGGCGCGACCCATGCAACAATTCGAGGGCAACACATCCTCCCTCGCTCTCCGGCCCCAGGCAACCCCACAGGCCCGCTCGCACACAGACTGAGCACTCCGGCGCGCGCCCTGCCGTCCCCCCACTATCGGCACAGCAGCGACCCCAGCAGGTGTTCCAACTCCTCTGCCTGCTCCACCTCACTGCCGCTGACCGCCCCGGCACCCCGCAGCGCGCCTTGAGGCCCGTCCCCCGTGCACCGGCCCCCCTCCACACCGGGCAGCTGGCCCCAGGCCAGCCCCGCGCCGCCCTTGGCGCCGCCCTCGGCGCCATAACCCCCTTGCAGCCGATCCAGCCGATCGAACACGCTACTGGACCCCTCGCTCTGGATCAGCCTGTTGTAATGCTCCAAATCCGTGACCAGGTTGCCCACGCCGGCGACGCCAGCCATTCCACTCCCGCCGCCGCAGAAGGGCGCCTGCGGCCCGCAGCCGTGGCCGCCAAGGAGCGGGATCTCCGTGCCTCGCCGCTGGGACAGCTTCGCGAGATCGACGTCGCCGGTCCCGTCGGCGGGCAGGCGGGCGGCGCGGATGCCTAAAGACGTGAAGTCCGCGGCGCCGCTCCGGTAGGCGTCCAGGTTACTGCCCAGGACCCCTCCCAGCGCCCACCTGTCCACCACGTGGCCTGGGGCATCCAGCAGGCCTCCGGGCGCCCTGGCGCCGCCCATGCCCACACCATCCCCGGCCTCGGCTGACGCGCTCCGGTAAGAATAAGATTCCACGGTGCGATCCCGATCGAAGCCCGGGGGGGGCTTTGTGGACGAGGGGATCTTTGTGCTTTGCGCCGCGCCAGGATCGCAAAGGCGGTCCGCGTCTTGAAACCTGTCCGCATCTTTGCCGGCGGGGGCGTCCGCGCGACGCTCCAGCACGCTGCAGACCGCCGCGTTGAGGTCGCCGTTGCAGTCCACCACCGCCTGCTCGATCACGTCGTGGGGGATGCCGAACACGCTCTGCATCTCCGCTAGGAGGTTGAGTTCGTCCGTGAGGTTGATCTCCGGCGCCACGTCCCCCGGCAGGCCGAAGCAGTCATCGTCGGCCTCCACCCCGCCATCCAGCAGCCAGGCGATCGCCAGCTCGATGTCGCTGCCGTACCTCTGCAGCGCGCGCAGGCTCTGCGGGGCGGTGAAGCCCAGCATCTGCAGCTGCTTGAAGTGCTTGGTGGCCTTCCAGGCCACCAGGCTCTCCACGCACAGGTCCCTCAGCACGCTGCCAATCCCGTTCTCAGCCTCCTGCTCGGGTGGGCTCCCGCAGGGCGTGTTGTCCAGCGAGGACGACAGGGAGTCCTTCTCGTTGTTGGCGCCCTTCCTCTTCCGCTCCGTGCGCTTCATGTTCCGTCTCTGGGACTTTGTGAGCTGGGCCTCCTGCAAGTAATCCATCCCCACGGGGAGGTCTGTGGATTCCGCGCTGGGTGCTGGCGGGTACCTTGTGACCATCCTGGCGCTCGCTGTGTTGTCTGCCACCAAGGACTGACTCCGGCCATGGGAGGTTGATCGCATGCCAGGTCCCCATGGAGATGCCTGTGGCAAAGACGTCTGTGGGGTCGCACTCTGCAGCTCGTCTGACCTCGCCGAGGCCAACCCGCTGCCTGATCGGGAAGCGTCTTCAGATTTGCTGGACGCAAGTGCTGCGGTGGGTAGTGGGAATTCATCCTCCAGCGTTGAAGGTAGTGAGAATCTGGCCGGCGGGAATGCTGTGAGGGACGTGAGATCAGGGGCCTGCTTGCGGGACACTCCGGCCAAAGGTTTGGACCAAGCACTGGCCAGCGGGACAGTGGGCACAGAAGGGGTCGGCCTGGGGCCATCGCGGCTTGCAGATTCTTGGGAACTCCAGCTGGGAGTGGCTGAGGTCGATCCTCTGGCAGTGGGCTTGGATGCAAGATCGCTTCTTGAACTTCCAGGCGACCTTGCCACAGGAGATTTCATAGGGGCGATGAATGCTGTGTTTGGCATGTTCCTGTTGTTGAAAAAGGACAAACAACTGAGCAAGAGCAGTGGGGTGCATTGTTGGCAGATGGAATCAGTCGGGAATACACAACAAAAATGGGCAGGGGAGCTACGTCCATTCCCAACAGAAGATATCTTGTACAGTGACTAATCAGCCAGCCTTCAGGAAATTTGGATGCCTTGTTCGCTTTCTGAAATGCGTTCACTGACAATCACCTAAAAGATCTGCAGATAACCATTCCATAAGGGCAGCACAGGTGCAAGTTTGATACCCCTCCCACACCCCACCTCCACACCACCACACACACTTCATGGGCACGTGCTTCTCTGAACAGACATATGGACATGTTGTTGTACATTTCATGGGTCCCGGGGCTCCACCCTGCATAGCCTCACGGTTGAGGTTGAATAGGGGGATACAAAGCCTCGTTATTGTAATGGAATTTCACTCACCACCACACACACACACACACACACACACTGTGACCTGCCCATAGGTTTCCTACACGTTCCAATTCTACTTGTGCACTCCACATCACTTGGACTAACAATCTGGTGCAACAGTGACACTGCAGAAAGCGCATGCAGAGTTACAGGCACGTGCGAACAGTACATGCTTGCACCTCCAGAAAAGCTGTGAAGAATTGCACCAAAGTCTAACATACAGGTGTGCCATTTCGTAAAAGAGCATATCCGGCTGGGATGCAAGAACCTAACAATCATCTGAAGCACTTTTGGCCCCAGTCACGTGGGGCTACGCAAGGACAACACTGTGCAGGTCACACTGATGTTCACTGTTGAAACTTGGGCAAAAATCACAAATCAGCATGGCAAACAGCTCGAGAAGAACCATTGCAGCCATTTGCAAGGCCGAAAACCACTGGACAGGGTGCCATCCACTAGAATCCACAACAAGCAGCAATCACTTCTCATGTCACATTTTCAAGACGCATGGGCATATGAACTTGTCAGATTCAGCAATGGCACAAATCTCCTCAAGTTGTCGATCTGACATGCATGGCCATCCAACAGAGCTCCAGTACTCTCTGTGGCATCAGCCAGCATCACTTTGAACGCCTCATCACAAGCACTTTCTACAGCCAGCGCTACTGAAAACAGTCCCAAGGTCTGCTGATCGTGCCACTCTCTGTTGCATGCCATTCTTGCTGCACTCTGGTGCTTTCGTAGGCTTCTGCAGTATGGAATAGAGTACTAAAGATAATCCCGATGTGCATGGGACTGCCCACAGCATGACACATTTTCATTCTGTTTCTCAGGGACAGCCATTACTAGGGTCTGGCAAATAGGACGCCATGTATGTGCTATCAGTGTCAGGTCCAGAACTTACAGTGCCTTGATGCCTGCCGGTCTCGATGTTTCCTTGCCCTTCTCGTCCTTTTGCTTAGAATCTTTCTCTTTTCCTTTGACCTGTTTGGCTGGGGCTGCAGGCTTTTGTTTTTGAGCATCCACTGGCTGCATGTGCAGGAACAATCTCATGGGCAACACAATCTATATTGGATTCCAACTGCTGAATATCAAACCACCAGTCCTACTATCTTACATGAGACATAAGTTTGTTGTTGGCTGACAAGACAATGCATGGCGAAAGAGATGACACAACAAGCACCTGCACATATTCGCACACTGATGCAGCAAAGGGACAACAGAATCAACGCCAAACAGGCCATCAGTGTGCTGACAATATTGTAACAGTACCATGACTTGCTGCTCCGATCAACATTCGCAGGACACCAGTCTGTTATCACAGCAGGCCCCACAGCACGATAAGAGTATAGGGCACCCATCAGCGTGGAGTGCGGAAAGACATTGGGCCAGTCCATTATGCCGCTATGCACTATCAGAATTCTGCAAATGGACAGTACTAACGACCAAAAGGTTAATGACTTGCAAATAAGAGACTCCAGGTCAGGATGATCTCCAGCTTAGGGACCTGTTAACACTGACATAGCAGTGACCCCAGCACAAACCTTCTTTTTCTTCTTGCTGACATGATTTCTGGGATGAATAGGGTGTGACTTGTCAATCTGCAAGACAAGCAGCAGATATCAGAATCCTGCCTGTGGTGTGCGGCCGATGCTTCCTTGCTGCCAACAAGGGTCAGCAGCACAAAAGCTCGCTGTACTTTGTGGCCAACCTTCCAAACAACATGCCAAAGTCATCAATGCTAACCGCAGCCACACGGTGTTCGCTAGGTGTTCGTAAGGGCACCTAGGCGCAACGCTGCCCCAGAAAGGAGGAAGCACCTCATATGATCGACATCCCCTTCCCGAACATTCTTGTGCAGTCTCCGTTTGTATTGCGAACATGATGCAGCAGTCTCCAAGAACAGAACAAGCCCGCAACGCAGGCCATACAAGTAAGCTCCTTTACCTTCCCGGGGCAAGGCTCGGCGGAAGATGTGCCCTTTCCAGTCCCTCGTGGGCATTTGAACCCGGTCTTGCGGTTCCTTGCGCCAAGCAGCAAGTACTGAGCGATGCAACAAGAAAGACCGGCCGCGAACAGAACGCCGCGCCCAGACACGCGTGAGGGAACTGCCTGTCAGACGCCTGCAACGGGACACCGCAACGCGCGGCTCTTGCCCGCATTTGCGCCCACAGAATGCAAGCCTTCAGGGAGCCAGCCAGAACTTGGGTTCTACCGTCAAAAACAGTCCTGGCGCCGACCCAGGCTGCAACCCGCGCTGGGTGCTCCCCCGTGCGAATCTGAACGCCCCGCCCGCCATCCCTGAGGCTGAGTGGCGCCACCACCACAGTCGGAGCCTCCCCACCGCGCGACAGGCTCACGCACGCAAAGGCACAACCTCCAGACCCACTGTCGCATTTCGCGCCCAGGCAGGTTCCCCCCTCGGCGCTCCTAGCCGACAAACCCCCCCTCCCGACGCTCTCGCAACCAAAGCTGCGCTGATCGGCGCCGTGCCCGGCATCCCTCCCACCCTCAGGTCCAGCCCCACGCAGGCCCTAGAGTTAGGGTATGCGCACTTTTCTAGCCGGATGCTCTTCAGGTACTTCTCCAGGCAGTCCTGATGGTACACCAGCGGCGGGCAGGTGGGGTAGGTGCAGTCCAGCGCGTTGAGTTCGTCCCCATTTGGGTCGCAGGCCCGGCCGCACAGGTCGCACTGCCCAGTGACATTGTGAATCCCATTCAGGCCGATTGCGCCCGCCATGGCCGTCGCCGCGCGTGCGCCCCCGCGGTCTCGAGCTGGCTGTTTTGTAAGCCTCCGGGCCGGAAAGGAACTGGCCGGCTCCGTGCCTCTGCGCGTGTGCCACGCGCGGCAGGCAGGATTCGGGACAGTGGGGCAAGTACTGGCACCCTCGTCCCGGCAGCCGGTGGTTGTGGGATATGGATGGCGCCAGGGGTGGGCTGTACTCGGGCGGCGTTCCGACGTGGTGTGACGCGCACGCCCCGTCAGGCCGCCGCAAAGGGCCGGACAATGAAAAGAACCCAGACAATGAAAAGAAATGACTGGCCGTGCTCGATGTTGAGTTGTCAATCAGTGTTCGGGGCGCCTCGTATAATGACCACGACTGCGAAGTGGGTCTCCTGTCGGTTAATCAAGTCCAGAACTTTCCTCTACCTGCCATCGGATGTGCCCCAGTGACTCATTGAACTCCAGGGAGACTTGTCACCTCGCCACCTGCCAGCTCCTGCGACTAGCAGCACTGCAGAAGTGGAGGCCGTGTGTTCGTGTTGTGGCTTGGCAACGGGAGGACAACCAGCCGCCAGCAAAAGGAGTTGTAGACGTGCACACCGAAAGACGCCGTCTGAGGACTTTGTGGTGTGGTGCAGCGCCAAACGCAAGGTCACCTCATTGCAATTGCCGCAGGCGAACCCTGGCACGCTGTTCGAATTATCAAGCACTACACGAGTCTCACTTCAAGTGAGACCCACATCTCCTTGCAAAATCCACGGCAAGTGATCATAACACTCCCAAGGTTCGTGCTGCGCCCTTGCATGGACATGATTCGCACAGGAAACGCGAAGGTCAATTCAATCCTTCGCATTTCACTTGTTCAGCTCGAGGTAAAATAGCTCCACGAGGTCGAGAGTGAGGACAGAACAAGTCGGTGACGTGCATCCTCTTAAGCGCGCTGGAAACCAAGACGTCTGGCTGCTTGTGAGGTGCTGGGGAACGGAAGTACGGGATTAACGGGCTGGCTCAGGGCTGAGTCATGCGCTAAGGAAGCATAAAATACTGGGAAGCGAAGTGGTGCATTTGGAGTCATGCGTACCTCGGATGGAGATGTTTCGGTGACGGACACCGACTGAATGCATTTGTGTTTGTGCCCTGTCCCAGGGGGGAAAGCACGTGAGGGTGGGTGCGGGAAATCGGTGAGGCAGAAGCGGTTGCCACGTCTGCTTCGAGACAAACACGGCGATTTGTCTCCGCGAGTCTGACTACATTGACACCGTGGTTTGTTTCTGTGTGATTGTTTCTGCTTCTTTGCTTTTCGTTGTTTTGCTATTTCTGCACCGACACTATCGAGTTGGCAGGATATTTTGCATGCCACGAGCTGGCATGTTGGTGAACAACAGCGGGGATAAACTCCATGGCCACAGCGCTGCATCCTAGCATCTGAGGGCCAATGGGTGTTCTGACAAGAGGCCTCAATCGGATCCAGGATCGCTTTGCGCCGTGCCACCGTTGGCGACCATCCGGAACTCAAGCAGAGACGTTTACAATGCAGTCCGCGCCGCATTTGCGTGCCTCTCAACTCTAAAACAACCAGCACAACTCGCCGGTGCACATCCCACAAACCTTCAATCGCAACACAACAACATCTTGGCAGCCCATGCGGCAAAAACCATCGCCACAACGTTTTGTTCACCGTTGGAAAATGTACACCCTGGACAGATGCGTCAAGCTAACAGAGCACACCAGGGTCCCGTTCCGCCCAGACATCGACCCCTGCCGCTGACAGCACCATCGCCACACACAACATAGGCTATCCGGCATTGTTCTTCTCACTCCCCAGAATACTATACATGGCGGAGAAGCGCCATTTGTTCACCCAACCAGTGTCAACAAAACACGCACACGAAGGTCGCAAGGCTCATCAGACATTTGCATGCCATGAATGCGCATGGATTCGATTGCACAGAGACACGGAGCGTGTCCTACCCAAAGGCCAGCTGCTGGCACCTGCAAAGATAGCGTGAGAACCATCTCCCGCTGCACCAGCAGACATGTCCACAGCCCACAAAGGCGACATGTACCAACCAACAAATTTGACTCGTGTGCCTCCCGTGGGCCGTGCGGCGAATCCTGGAAGAACCACACCCCGGGACACACCCAAAGCCGATTCAATCAAGTCGAAAATTCTGCTCCCCACGAAATGTCCACACCCACCATCTCTCATGCCCCCTCTCCATTCTTCAACAAACAACAAGTACTGCAAAGCGGCGCCCTCACGCCCCCAGGGAACACCCACCATCGTGGCTCATGGCCACCCTACTTCCTCTGAAAGATGTTTTCCAGGGTGCTCTCCCCCACTTGCAGCTCCTTCGAAAGCTGGGAGATGTTTCCAAGCAGGCTGGCCTTTGTTTTCCTGCCCGTCTCAGCATCCTTCCCATCGTCCCCATACCCTTCAGGCTGCCCCATCGACTTCAGGGCCCTCAGCGGATCCCACACAGGCCGCGCCGACGGCGCCCGAGCGCCACCCTTCAGCAGGCCCTCGCATGCATCGAACTTGTTCGAATCAAACGCCACAGGCCGCTTGGCAGAGTCCAAGATGGCTGCCATGGGGTCCCAGCTGGGGAGGTTGTCCAGAGTTGAGATCTCTTCCTGCCACTCCCCCTTGAGAAGAGACACCATAAAGTCGTATTTGGATGCAACGAACACGACAGGGGCACGGCAAACCCGGGAGAACGCAGCCACAGGGTCAAAGGCTTCGAAGATCTCCAGGGCTCCAAAGCTCAGGCTCCAGTCGCCTTTGAGCAGATTGTAGAGTGGGTCGTATTTCGAGTCGCTTGTCTCACCTGTGGGCCGACACAAGGATGTGGTCAAAAGATATGGCCGGAATCCCAATGTTGCAAGTATCATTTCTTGTTTGAATGAAAAATTGAACGTGCTGCAAAGGTTCCAGAAGAAAAGGATGGCAGCCTGATAGTTGCAGGTAGACAGTGGTTGACTGTTGTACCAGGAAAACCCAAGTGGGGATTTGTTGGCTTGATCCAAATTCTCGTTTACAGCTGGGGAGAGAATGGACAAATCTGATCAATCCGTTCAGCAGATGTGCATACACTGAGCAGCGCGCTGACGATGTATGCATTCAAACAGAGAGATGTACGTATTGCACAGGTACTGACTGTGGTGCTGCTCAGTTGATGCCACTCAAATGACTTTCGCATGATTGAAATGCTGCCCACGAAGTTACGATTTGCCCTGATAGACCAAATCATCTGGACATTGCAAATACACGACTTGAAATGAAGCTGACAATGGCCCAACACTGTTGTTTTCTATTGCTGAATTACTGTCGTTAAGGTGCAAATACAGCAACGCATTTCCCTTGCAGGTATCGACCAATGAAGGGAGCAGAACAAGTCAATGCAACAATGACTACCCAAAATGGGCACAGGCAAGCCTACAGTCGAGTAAAGCCGAAGGCAACAGCAGAACCAATAGAACAAACACGGAATCCTGAAGGAAAGATCGACAAACCAACAAACAAACCTGCTGCCCTTAGGTCCTTCAGGAGTGTTCTCAGCTTGAGGAAGTTGTCCTCGTCCAGGCTGTCAGTGTTCTTCAAGAATGTGCGAACCACCGTGTCCTTGGATTGCCACGAGCCAACAGCATCAAAGAGCCACTGAATTGGGTCATATTTGCTGTCCACTGAGGCTGCCTTGGCCTTGGTGAGCACCTCGTGCACGACGTCGTATTTGGAGGCATCAACACCGTCAAGGAATTTGTTGGCCTTCCTCCCGTTCATCGACATGGCTGCAGAACAACAGCAGTAAGTCCTCAGTTAGGTGTCCATCCTCTGGATACACAGCTGCAAAATAGCAATGAGGCACTGGCCTTCCACCTTTCAGCCGATGATGGGCACATGTTATGGAATGTGTGCTCGTTTCCAATGGAAGAGAGCTTGCTGTGAGGAACACACACTCTCCTGACAGCATCATTTTGAAATATCGCAAAGGCAGTTCTCCGATCCGGAGAGATGGGCATATCAAAGGTGACAAGAGAGCGTCACACCATCCAGATGGCAGCAGCGACTTGGGGATCAACTCGCTGGGACAAATTCCGACAGGCAAACACAATGAAGATGGCCATGATGCAAGTTGTTGGGTGTTGTGAGTTGTTGTGTTTCTTGCAGGAACAGCGTCTGGCAAACAGAAGGCATGCCTTTCCTCCTCAACATTCGCACTGCTGCAATTGCCAGAACACATTGCCCTGCACAAGCGCAAGCGCTGCCTATACACGCTGCTGTCTCAACCCCTTACATTTGTAGCCCTCATTCTTGGCGCCTGCTGTGCCATTGCCACGGGCACCATTGCTCCTCGCCGAGGACAGGCTGTTCACCACTGCCGCCGCCAGCCCAAGGGCTGCAACCCCAGGCTCAGCAGCTTTCTCAACATCGTCCACCACAGGTGACTCATACGAAGTAGCAAAAGTGGCCACCTGTATGTGTTGGTGAGTACAACAGCATCAAGATTGAGGCAGCATATGTTGCCATGTCCGCATCGACCAACATGTGCGAAGGCACTGTCTTGCTATGCAAGTATAAATGAAATCAAAGCAGATGACCACAATGGTAGGATGCCTTGACAAAGCAGGGGGACATCACAGCAACAGGACCCAAATGTTCATACTGCCAAAAATGGAAGTTGGCCATGATGGGCAGCCGTTGTGCACAAAGTCCACCAAGTGAACATTCATGCAAGATCTCAAGCAATTGCTCCAACAGTCGCACAGCTGGCAATATTATGAATATAGCAAACACTATACAACGAATATAGCAAACACAAGCACCTCAGAGCAGTATTTGCCCCCGCGTTTGCAGCCAAAGGAAAGACCCTCTGCATAGATTGTTAAAACCTTGACATCGAAACTCACCTGAGCACGCCTCCTCTGTGCTGCAGACCGTGAGGCAGCACCACCAGCTGCAGCAATAGTGCACACAAGTGCAGTTGCCTGAACCTGGAGGGATGTGCCAATCACGTAAAACTTAGGATACTGGCTGTGCATCAAGTACATTAAAACTGGGTATCTGCAGATAGGTTTTGACATCAATTAGTAACATAGAAACACAATGGATATCAAATTTGGCACATCTGCTGGCTATATTGCCATGCACGTATCAGCGACAACTGAATCAGCACTAACATGTTGGTGGCTTGCAGGGCAACATGCCAATCTGAGCAGGGAGACCAAGATCAATTAGAATGGCAGGTGTCACAGGTTATGGTAATTCAGTCGCAACTGCAGTGGATCCCCAGCCGATCACAGGCAGCAGGCAATCAGCACTGCATCAACCATCCATCCCATTGCCATACTAATAAACTGCTATCAGCATGCGTTTAGCAGTGCAGTTGTGAGGCATTTTCAAAATAGGTCAGTCCTCTCTGAACTCCATTTGTGGATAATCGCACCTTTTAGTCCCTACTGCATTGCACAGCGACCTAGTAGGAACCCATTATTGCACTTGGCACCGCACATCAGAGCAAGTCCTTGTCTACAATTCTGTCCCTGAATTCCAATGAAAAGTACTCCCACACACATCGAAAACGTGTAGAACATTCTGTATCTGTGAAAGGGCAAGTTCGCTTTCACATGCTTCACAAATGGGATGGAAAGCAAGGACATGGTGAAACGCCATTCTCTAGTGTGGATGTGCTTCTGCATGCAACAATGAACAACAACAAATGTAAACACGCATGCAAAACAAGCAAGTGCCGTATGCCAAAGCTTGGATACTCACCACTTGACTTGTGGCAGCACTGTTCATCGAAACTGCAGCAGCCTTAGCAGCCCTCGAGGTAGTGGCAGCAATGGTGGCTGTCACGGCTTGAGGAGCTGACTGCACCAATAAATGGGACAAATCGTCAAATTCGATGGCAAAATGCCCAAAGCTGCAAGATAGGACATGGTGGCCAAGGGTCACAAGTCAGCAGAAGTGGTGCTTGGCATCTGATGTGCATATACACATCAGCGTCCCCAAGATGCAAGGCTTCCACTTTGCTTGGTGAAGGTAATGCAACACAGGAAATCTAGCAGTCCTTGCATCACAGCTGATGGCAACATGATGTTGCACAAAACAGTCTTGCTGAGCTAGAGGACCTGGAAGCACCACAGTGTAGTGTGCACCACAACTCAAAATGTGTGAAATGTGAGACACTGCTGACTGCTATTCTGATCATATCGCAACGCTTGTATGCAGTCCGTTATGGCAAAAAACTGTGGGATGCAATCCTGTGAACGACACTGCAATCTCACATATGTGAGGTGCCAGCAGTTCATCATGTGAACACAAACAGGGCTATGCCCATTTTCTAAGCGCAACCCTGAACTCCAAAGAAGCATGTCACATGACTCATCTTCATGAAATTCTTTAGGCATGAGTAGGCATCATTCCATGTGTTCCAGAGGCTATGCAGGGCCATTGCAAAGGCAAGTTGATGGTAGATGCCATGTGAAAATCCTTGTGCTCTACTTGGCAGCAGGGCAGTTTCCCTTTGCAGCCCACATTGTCTGGGACTGAAGACTGAGCCCACAATGCTGTGCATTAATTTGTGTTGCCATCCTGCCACACACAATCCTATGCATTTCCTCCAGCAAGTTGAAAATTTGCAGTGCCCAACCTGAAAAGTGACCGCATTGGGAGCCAACAATCCATACAATGTACATGTTTCTTCTTTTTCTTTTTAGATATAAATACAGAAGCCTTATGTCCTGGTCGCTTGCCTCTTTGCTGACCCATGAGTCCAGCCTTACCAGTGCAGCAGGTGCAGGTGCCGCAACTGCGCGGCCATTTCCTGTGACTGCGACCAAAGCCACAGGTGCCAGGAGCAACACCTACACAGCAACAACACCATGTAAGTCGATTGAGCACTGCGCATTTGTTGTCCAAATTTGGCACCGGCTGCATGATACTGGGTGTCACACTGCTCACAATGGTGGCAGACATAAGGTGGTTCTACAATGTTGCAAGCTTATTCTAGAGGGTGTTAAGACCCCCAAAACCACACATCTCAATATGAAAAGTATTGAAACATACAATTATAGACGTTGAACAGCCCTGGGGGCCTCTCAGCTTGTGAACTGCCAAACAGCACATTTCCCATTTTCCCGTTGTGATAATGAACCCATTCGACTCGGTTCCTCCAAGTGCCAGTCCACTCAGCATTCAACAGCACAATACATACCAAATGCAATGTTTCAGACCAAAAATACCCAAAGACACAGATCTTGAAGCAGACTTGAGACACCAAGCAACAAAGAAGATAGAATTTGGCTTCTGCTTCTTATATCCGATTCTTATAACTCTTCCACACTGGCAGTGTGCTGCACGATGGAGACGCTCTGTTGGAACAAGGTTGATGTACAGCACTGCAAGAGGACACAGGTGCCATTTCATCCCTGAGCTCACAAGCACGGGCTGCTATGAGCCAGTGCCCAAACAATTTACCATAGTTTAGCAATCTTAAATATTGCACATACAATTTAAAATGGCCTGAACTAGGCATGCCTGTCAGAGCCCAGCCAAAATACACTGTGGCGCAACAGAGCTGTTGTGGATGGCCAGCCTCCTGTGTTGCTCTGACAGAGCTTGGAAATTATCCTGTTTGACAACAGAATGGAAGGGGCAAGTCGACTTGGGCCGGCTGATGAAACCTTCCAGCACAGATTTTCTGTCTCAGTTTCGCTGAAAGAGGCAGGGGGCAAAAGTACATGTGAGGTCAACGGTGTTTGACCAGTGCTTGACCAGGCTTCATTCTTCATTTTCTGAGAAATGCAGCCAAAGAATGACAACCAGCCAGCGAAATGCGTATGACAACAGAGCAGCTGAGTGGCTTCCGAACGGCCACTCACTTTCCAAGATGCCGCCACCATCCTCCTGACCAGACCCCCTTCTGAAGCGGGCTTCAGCTCCTCCACCTGTCCAACAAATGCGGGTAGCTTTCACGTCTTGACCCAGTCCTAGAATCCACTCCAGGGTTTTCACCCAGTCCCAGCAAGACCCCAGAGCCTTAGAGCCCATTGGAATCAGCACACGACATAACGGTCCCTTGATCCTGGAACGCCCAAAATGACTGATTCCATCCATTTTCCCCACTAGACAAAACAAATGCCTTTTTTCCTTTTTGAACTACTTTCGACCATCTTTCACTTCGTACCTTGCACAACAAGGTGCGGAGACAATGCACGAGCGTCAAGGGAACAACAAAACAAGCACGCATCTTGAACTTACCAGCGTCCATTAACGTCTACCGGGTGCTAATTTCGCCCGCTGTGTTTCCTTCAGAAGACGAATCCAACCCACGAAGAAATCTGCCGTGCAGGCAGTCGACCCGACACATCGATGAGCCAGGATGCGCCAAATACACCTCCGACAATGCCATCCGACGCCCACGTTTCAAAACTCAACTAGCCCAAGGTGTTCTACGCGATCCAACACCTGAGACCACGGCCAAGCGTGAAGACTGGCGCGACTGCATATCCCATGCGCAGGCACCCGTTTCGGCAACCCAAGTACAACAACTCATTGCCAATCATCGCTACCAAAACCCCGCATGTTCCCCAACCATCGCACAAAAAGATGCCCGCATCACGCGCTCGAGGGCCGAGAACGCGGCAGCCACGCACCCGCTGGACCTGGCGCCCCGTCGCCAGGGGCAGCACGGCCGCCCTCCGGCCCGCCATCCCGCCCCGGCCCTTCGCCTTCCCCGCCGGCAGCACCGCTCGCCTCCGCAATCCCGCCCCCCCGAGCGCCATCGCCGGCGCGCCCGGCCAGCGCGACACCCCTGGCCCCATCATCCCGGACTGATGCGTGGCGTGCATCCCCGCGACGCCCCCAGATTCGAATCTAGGTCCCCGTGAGCGGAATCTGGTAGCTGCGGCCTTGATTGGGAAGCCGCCTGCCCCGGTTGGGGATTGGGTGGGCCTGGGCGGTGAGGGGGGACTGAGAGCGTGCGCCTGGGGGGGTGGGTAGGTCGACACTCCTGGGTGGGAACACTGGCCTCCCTGGGTGCGGGGCGCTTGGGCCACAGGCCCTTTTTTCCGCGAGATCGGCCGCGAGCCGAATCGGTAGGCAGTCCAAGCGGGACCGATGCCAGGCTGTCCTTGAAAGGTCCGGCACTGCGCTGACTAAAAGTGGGCTGCGTCGCTTCCTGTGAAGGGACCGTGGTTGCCTTCTGAAGGTGGGGAGCCGGTGCTCGCGACGCGGCCTGTGTCCCTGAGCGCGCGGATTGCTGCCGTCGATGCTGTCTACGACCCGGGATTGAGCAGGCTGACTCCACTTGCAATGTCGAGCTTTTTGACGGTGGCGCGAGTCGAGGGCGCGAGTTTGGCGCGAAAAAGAGCGAGCTGCGGCGCGGTGCATATGCGCCTACCGCCGTGATCAGAGATGCGCCGGAATTGAGCAGCCCGGAGCGATTTAGGAAAGTGCGCAAAATGCGATTTGAGATTGTCGGATGCGAAGGTCATCGGGGTTCGCATATTGCCAGTGGCGTTCGGTGCCCACAGCGTGCGGTTTGGGCCACGTTGCAACAGTGGAGTCGGATTAGCACGGTATTGACAGATAAGGACGCCGACTACGGGCGCGGCAGTTTGGGGATAGCGTCAAGGCCTCGGGCCTCTCGAAGGGATTTTTTCTCGCGGGGTTTGCCATCGACGGGATTGTTTCCGAAGGAGAATGTGAGGAAGCGTGGCTGGAAGAAGAGGACGAGAGGGCATGGCCGGCAACGGCGCATGCTCGAGGAGACTAGGAGCTGCTTTGACCTCAAGTGTTGACCCGAAAAATCTCCTTTTGGGGAAGTCGGAACTTCAGGTCAAAGCGACAGGCACCTTTGATGTCGTGCCTGCGGACTTTGGTTCCCATCAGGGCGCAGGGGGCCACTTCGAGCTGGAGAGAGACTGTGGCACTCGCACCAGTGTTTTGGAGCCCGGTGCACATAAAATCGGCAGGCTTCAGGGAGTTGTGCACTGGGAAGAGGGCAGTCGGTGCTACCTGCAGTTCCAAAGCCCAGCTGCCCCACCGCCCAGGTGCCCACCGCCCAGGTGCCCACCGCCCAGGTGCCCACCGCCCAGGTGCCCACCGCCCAGGTGCCTACTTATGAGGTTCAGCACAGGCAGTTTTGTACCTTGCATCGGATCAATAAGATCATAGGGTGGAATTTTGGCACACGAGTCAGTGTCGAAGTCTGCATGGTTTCCCATTCTGTTTGCCAACCCTTATTCTTTCAGAAGGCACCCTGCTTGCCTTGCGCCCGCCACCAATGAATGTGCCTGAACTCCTTAAATGCAACGCTTAAATGTACAATTGTGATTTCCGCACATTCTGAAGACCAACCTTGAATGACAGTGCAAACTGTGGCATCAACTAGTTGATGCGCCAAGAGCTTTGCAAATATAGGGATATGGCACTTCATGAGTGCTTGCCATATTTCCCGGCACACCATGGTGATGTGCAAATACCGGCGCTGATGAATGTGTTTGAACTTTTCAATTGCTGACGTAGTCAGAGCTTGCCCCAACGGTTGGTCGCTGCGACTGCGCCAAAGGAATTTTGGTGTTTGAACATCTGACGAGCACGGAATTGCACAACAACACTAATGAACGGATGCCTCCATGAGTGGTTGCAGACAGCTGAGTGCCTGCAGTCCCTGCACTTGATTCTTGTTGCATGACAAGCTCGCACCAACACTTCGTTGGAGGAAGCAAGGCCAGGCAACTGTACAGAAAAGCCATACCATTCACTCGACACAGGGTTTGGCTTTTCTGTGTCAGGCCTGCTTTGCTCTACACCACATCCTTTGGATCAAGAAGGTGCCAGAAAGGACGGGGGGGGGGGGGGGGAGGGTGGGGCCAGAATATGTGTTTGTCGCAAAATCGACATAAGCTGGGTATATGCCCAGACCGCCACCAATTAGCGGCGCAACTCATGGTTTGCTCCAGAATCTCCCTTACACGTTCAATCTTCCAAGGAACCCCAAACACGCCTTAATGGAACCAGGGATGTTGCCTTCGCCTACCATGGGTGCTGGCATCCCATTTCAATCCACAACAAACATCGACACCATCATCATCACCATCATTTTTACAGAACAAGGCAACGAGGTAGCCGTTAGCTTCCTATTTTGCCCGGGGCAAAGCAATGTCTAATCAGTTCATTGAAATCTAATGTGAACACAAACAAACTATGTGAATCTATTAACCCCAAATGCCAAGAAGTGATTATCAATAAGAGCATCTTTATCGGTGGGTGCTATTGTTCCGGCGGAGCTATTCAGGAACGGTTCTCATTGGCTGCCGTGCCACCTTACTAAGGTGGCATGTGCCAAATAGCGCCGGTGCTATTGGGGAGCAATAGCACCGGGCGTGCATCCGTAACGGTGGATGCCTTGGGGAGCAATAGCACGCCGTGGGCATCCGTAACGGGGGGTGCTATTTGCATGGTTCGGCTGTCCCAAGGCCCCTCCGCTGTACTAAGGCCCCTCCGCGTTGTTCCAAGCAGCCGCCGCCAAGTGCTGCGCGAATAGCACCAGTGCTATTCTGGGGAGCTATTCGGTCTCGAGCGGAGCTATTCTGGCCCCGAATAGCTTCGCTGGGCGCCGAATAGCTCCGGGGGAGCTATTGGGGAGTTATTGCTCCCCAACCGTTAATGATGGTTTTTTGACGTGCGGAGCTATTCAGATAGCCGAATAGCTCCGCCGGAACAATAGCGCCGACCGATAAAGATGCTCTAACAGTCCCACAACAATCCATTGTTCTTCAGGCTCGCCCTGGACGACATCTGGAAGTCATATCCCACTATTATGTAATGTTGTTGAGTCACCCCTGCATCGACAAAAGGTTTTTGACGCTGCTGACTAACGAGTGGGATTGGTCTGAGCTCCAGATGGCCGCCAAACCCGAAAAAAAGGACACTTCGTCTTCACCAAGCCCAGTGGGAAAACGCTCGTCTCCATTGCCCAAAACAAGGCGGCTGCTTTGTGTCCAGAGAGGCCAGCGCACACCGACGCCTTTGGGCACGCTGACACCGCTTCAAGGACGCTCTGCTAGCGGCGGCGACGTCGGTCAGCCCTATCTGCGACCCCATCCGGCAACGCCAAGCGGTTAACGCCATCGCCGGCATGAATCCCGCCCAATCCCAAGTCACGGTCCTGCGCTTCGTACCAATTAAAGAAGGTGAGCTGGGCGAATTTCTGCGATCCGCACGTTCGTTCTTACGATCGGCGCATCCCATGGCACGGTGGCTTGTCCGTTGCTTCTTGGAGAGCCCTGTGTGGCATTCCGGCGTGGAACCGTCCGCAACTGCTGCGATGATCTGTCTGGGCGGTCACTACCCCGTGCCCATTGCCCGCTCGTGTTTCAATTTCTGTGCTGCGAGTGCTGAGAACGGTCGCATGTTCAATTGTTTTGCGCTGTTGTGTTATGCCCGTGGTGCATTTGGAGGCCTGCCCGTCCAGTGTCGCTGCCAATGGACTGTACAGGAAAGCAAACGCGTTGGCCGGCGGCGCCCACCCCGTCGTGCGCTTTCCTCCTGCCCTCAGAGACGTCTGCACCACTTTTCGCGACATGTAGAGAGTTTCGGGAAACATTTCTGCCTAGGAAGGAGGCCCATGTTATGCCCCATTTCGTGACCCGTTCCATGACCCGCTGCTGTCCAGTCTCTGGCGAGAATTGGACGATAATGGTTGAGTGATGGTGGGGCTTGCCGTTTCAGTTCTGCCGCCGCTGCGTGGGTCGTTGGAGCGTCAGCGCCGTGCGGATCCCAGCCTGTGCTCTGGCAGTGGGCGATGGCATGGGCCATTGAGATCAGGCCGCCCCAAGGGCGAGCGGCGGCACCCTCCAGTCAAGGCGGCGGCTAGAGAGACGACGGCAGCCGTCGCAGCAGATCCGCCTGCAAGGCCTGCAAGGCCCCAATACGAGTGAGGAACTTGCAATGCCGCATTCATTGACCATTGCCAGACGTTTCTCAGATATCATTGGGGTCTTTCGGCCTTTTGCAGTGTGTGGTCAGGCGTCTAGCAACCGCGTCAGCTGTCCGTTGGTACGTATTAACCCCCCTCCGGGCCAAGTGGGCAACGACTGATGCATTCAGTGAGCAGAGATGGACCAGAAAGCTGATGTTCATCGGATTGCCGGGAGAATCACCACTAGAATATGCACTCTGTCTCACACGCAACCTGAAATCTGATCTCCAAACGCGTCCATTGCCAAGTAAGCAATGTGCTGTGCTGTTGTTGTCTGTCGTTATCTATTCTGTTGCTGTTGTTGTTTACTTCAGAACTGTGCACAACATGACTAGTTGATGTTGTTCCATGCACAGAACGTAGGGAAGGTAAGTGCAACCTTGTTGAAACGATCTGACCAGCGGTTGATGCCTGCCATCGCGAAGTTTGTTGCAAAGTGTAGTGTTAGTCATGTGGGACGGATATGTTGGGGTGGCCTGTGGATTTCGTGTTCGACGTTGGGGCTTTCACAGCCAATCTGTTTGAGTGATTGACCTTGGTGGTAAGTGCTCACTGCCTTTTGCAGCCAAAAATGGCATGGGCAGTATGTATTTTTGGAAATACTAATGTTGATAATTTTTCCATTTAAGAGGCACTGAGTGATTTGGAGTGCCCTCACAAGCAAATCTTTGCCGTTATAGAGTTGGGAATCTGTAATGCAGCATCGTCCTCATTGTAGGGCTGCAAACCACAGCAGTGCCTTGAGACTAAATGTGTTGCCAGTGTTCAGGATCTAAGCTACCTAAATGCCAGAGTAAGATGTGCTAGTGCATGTATAGCTCTGTTTTACTGGCAAATTTGATGCATGTGCAGGTACGGTCCAGTTGCAAAATGGATCTGCTTGATTGGATCTATCATCGGTGTAATTTTAGGGCTGTGGAGGTTCTTCCAAGACAGGATCACGACTAAGGCCGATGTGGCACGTCAACTGGTGTGTCCTGGTCCCCAGCCAAAACTGTCCACAGCTTTCACTGCCACATGCTAGCAGACAGCGAGCAGGTGGATATGGCGGCACATCTGGTTGATCGAACATCGTTTCTGGCAAATATACTGCTTATACTGTGCTTTGTTAATAAAGAGATGCAAGCAAACAGCTGCAGTTATCGCAGCGCTGTGTTGTGTGTTGGAGCTGGGCTAGTCCCATATCCATGAGCATCTGAGGTTGGTTGTGATGCTCATTGTTGAGAGGCAGACGAAAGTGAGGCGCTGAGGCCAGTGTCCTGTTGCTGCCAGCTCTTCTGGCCTGATCGTGATGTTGTGAACTCCATCAGGACGTATGTGACCACACATTTCACCAGTTGTGTTGAGTTTCAAGTCAGTTTGCCATTGACTGCAGGCCTTTGCAGTGGCGATCTGCAACGAAACTGCTCTTGACTTGTTTGCAATGGGATGGGCACCGTTCAAATGAAACAGCAGCAGAATTGCCGACTTTTCTTCTCAGGTCCATTACTTTGTGTACTTGTCCAATGCGATTGTCCTCCTTGGTAATGGCACATAGTTTTGGTATTATCTCTGTTATCCACAGAGCATGTTTCTGAGCACAGTCGTAGCTGTTTTCATGTCAGAATGGTTCTGAGGAGAGTCCCAGTGCCTTTCATGTCTACTCCTTTGCTATGCAACCAGTGCTCAAATGTAAGTCACAATAGCAATACTGGCGCTTGCTCAATGTGACGGGAATTAGTAAATTACATGAGCGATTTTGTTACAGACTGAGGCTGAGAATTCCAAGGCCTATGAGATGGCGCTGGCACGTGCCCGTCAGGCAATATTCGTTGAGAAGGCGGTTGGCTTCATGAACATAGGCTCACCAGCGAGGTACAGAATCCAACGAAGCTCTTTTAATTGGAGTGATTATTGTTCAACTCTAATATTCCTTTCAGAATAGTGTGTTGATGTGTTGTTATGGTTTGTTGTATATTGTTTATCGTTTATTATGATGGTACACTATGTTCTCATTATTACTTCAAGTACGCAATTTACCTTTTCTGGCACCAAGAGCCCTCTCATCCTGACGCCGTTCGTGCACATTCACACATCCAAGGCGTTTGCGATGCTTCTAAGTTGATCGTATTTCTGTGCCTCACTACAAATTCAAGTTCATAGGCGTTGATCAAGCATATACTTTGCATCGAGTCATCAACAACATGGAGCATGTTCATTGCTTGAGCCATCCACGTGTCAGTCGCCTTAACAGGAAGGGAATATGCTTTTTGGCATTCTATCAAAGTCAGAAAACAGACTGAAGGGGCTGAGTTCATATGATTGATATTGTTCTGAACAATTGATATCCTTCTGTGATAAGATCACATTCTGTTACTGTCATGAGCCAAAACGACCCTCGACAGCCCAGTATGTCAATCTCCTGAGTGACCATGAATGCATCTAGTGCTTGCGCTCATCGAGACAGCTTTCAGTGCATTGAGACATCCATAGCTGTTTGTCATCTGGCAAGCAGTCACCGCAGTGAGTCATCAGCTACAGTGAGCACTTTAAGTGCATTGAGCCAGTCTGTATGTGAAATAGTGATGGAAGTGGAAGGCCAGCACATCGAACCTGCCAGCAAACGGAGGATACAATTGTTCAGGGCAGTGGGGCATCTGGCCAGCAAGCAACATCACAGCACTTGGACACCTGATGCATTGCAAACAATGGAATATGGCATATCTCAAACATTGAGTGCATGCATCTTGTAACTATCACCGTATTGCTGCACCCCAATCCCTCCCCAAACCCCAACCCACCAATGCACATTTTGCTACAAGGCACTGACTGTTCAGCAAATGACCGTGTATGCCATTGCATCTTTGACGCACCCAGATGGGCAGCATCAACGTGCACCACCCACAGCCAGTGCACAACGATAATGCTGTATGTTATCGCTGCTGCTGGCATCATGGTGGACCATTGACCTTTGACCACGGACCTCTTGAGTTCTCGAATGTCACGACTGTGGAGGACACACTGTTCGATAACATTGGGATCTGTTGCACAGGGCCATGGTGGAGCTAGACCGTGCGCTGAAGGCAAATGCTATATGTCGCTCGCCCCTGTTGAACTCACGTTACTC
Source organism: Ostreobium quekettii (assembly GCA_905146915.1). NCBI lineage: Eukaryota > Viridiplantae > Chlorophyta > Ulvophyceae > Bryopsidales > Ostreobiaceae > Ostreobium > Ostreobium quekettii. The sequence goes on along the minus strand of CAJHUC010000338.1, from coordinate 7,011 downwards.
CAAATATGAGGTGATGGGCCGCCCAATACCTGAATCTGTGGCAAATACCTGACTCTACTGCTGATTGCCTGAAAGTACCTTGGCTATGCTTAGAAACACAGTTACTTGAGTACATTCAGCACGTCAGCAGTCACAAATGTAAGCATCATGTTTGAAGAGTTCCATTCTTTGGCATTTTGCTCCACCAGCGTCACCCATGTTCATTGAGTTTCATGCTTGCTGAGGTCATGGGCTGGAAACAAAGGCTGGATGGGTTTAGAACAGCAAGAATATGGACTGCATTGAAGAAAATTTTTAAACGCTATCAATGGGAAGGAATGGTGTGTCAGTGGCAATCAAATGTGCCATAGAGATATCAGGAAGTTACAGAACCGTGTGCACATCAGAAATACTACTGAAATCAGACGGTAGGCTGCCGCACACATCCTACAACACAGAATACTGTAAAATGTTCAACACTTCTGTATTGTACAATAGTATCACAATGTAATAGTATTGTAAGTGCATTTGTAATAGTATTGTACAATACTCTCAGTAGCTCATAAAACACAGAGCTTTCATCCCAGCTGCACAACATGGAAGGTGATGGGCAATGCCAAACCAGACATGCACTTTCTTGCAGAAGCTGGAATAGACTGGCTTTATGCCCAGTACCCTAAATGGGACAGATACTTGAATTTTTGTTTCCGTGATGCTACTCATCATGATGATGGGAATCCAATGGGCATTGGCATGTTTAACGATCTCCCATGTGGGACCACTGTACTGCAGTTCGAGAATCTGTACCGTCTCTACATTCGGAACACCGATGTGCCCCCCGACTTTGCACATCTGCTGCAGCTGAGGGAGATGCTCGACATCGAAGACAGCGATGCAGAGGAGATCGAGACGCTCGTGATGGAGCGACCACCACCAGTTGGGCTATAGCACCGACGTTGTGCCACTGGTGCCACACAATTGCTGCTTCATCTGAGAAGCTCTGCAACTGTTTGGAGAACTGACTCCTGGATGTGTGAATTGCACCAAAGCAGTAATTGAGCGACCGGTCACCTGTACCTTGCATGGGTGTCCTAATATGTGGATGTATCATTGGGGTCTGGCCGCTCAGCAATCATTTCCTGCAAGATTCGCATGCTGTGGCGATGAATGTACCAATCAAGGATGATGTCAATTGTCGGTCGATAAGATGTCAATTGATGACGAGGGTGAAGCTCCACGAGTTTGATTTGAACATTAGTCAGGGAATGTCAATCAGAGTAGATGGATGTGTGTGCTGGTCTTGCTAGTACGTGCTACTAACTAAGTCATTGCTTTCGGATGCTTGTCAGCGAGTGCCATTAGTCAGGCACAATTACCCCCCCTTGTTGATGCATTTAATGCGGACTACATAGTGGGGTTGGAACGCACTTCACTTTCTGCGGCCTTTCGGGCCCATCGTTTTGAGTTATTGCATTGACAGTACTGCTTATGAATTCTTGGATTACATTCTGGTGATAGCAAACGTTGAAATCCAAGCCCTCGTTCCGTGCTTGCGATGGCAGGCGTGGCAGCATGCAACAAGCATTTGTTTGTGGCCCTTTCACAACACAGGCCATTGGCCTTGCTGCTGCTGAGGGCCATTTTTTTGGCAGCTTGCAGCATGCTAATCTGAGTGCAATTTTCGCCCTAATTTCCTCGCCCATTCACTCCTTCTAGGACATGCTATTTGTAACAAAAATTTGTCGGAGCGGGCAGATGCTTCTTGTGTCCCTCATTCTACCATGCCTTGTATCTTGGGTCAGTGTTTCATTGTTTTTTCAGCACGAAAATTGGGCTTGCAATGTTCATTCTGTCGTGGCTCCCAACTATTCTCTTCTGTTCTGGGCACTGTCTTCTGCGGCTGGAAACGGCTCGCACAAAAATTTAAAATTACCAATTATTGTCGAAAGGTCTCCATTTGTGACTATCCTGTGGGTTGATGAGTCACCTGTGCCCTGTTTTACAACAAGTTTCTAGACCAAAGCCCAATAAAAATTAACAAATTTTGTCCATTTCCTTCCCGTTTGTGCCCTAAGCCGGGATAGTCTCACCATAGGATGTTATAAAACTATCCAATATCCTCAATAAAATTTCTCAATCAGACATTTGGCGCCATTGTCCGATTGTCTTCTGGTCTGGCCCAAGCCAAATGTGGCCATGCTTGTTAACATGGGAGTAGATATGAGCCTTCTCATGTCACAAGCATCAATCTCAATATCAACCACACAACCAAAATGTCCGACCGTCATCAAAGCAATCTGCTCTAATCCAACTCAATGTGCCTCAATTTTGGCATAGGTACAATCTCAATTGCTGACTGCAATTAAGAAAGGACTCCTCGAGTGTGATCAAGTGGCCTCGACCTCAATAACCAACTATGTCATAGAGTACCACTGATTTATATGGATTATCATTCCTCGATTCCAACACAGTCGTCAGTACAGCAAAATGTACTTTGGGCGCTCTCGGTCGACCTCCTATTATAGGCCTGGAGGAAATGTGATCAATGCGTAGGGCGCCCCCATTTTTAACAACCGGGGGATAGGTACTTGCTCTTACAAATACATAGCGACCGTCGATCACCTATATGTCCAAGAATGTGTATATGACCAATACCCTCTAATTCCATCATACACTCGAGTAATCATCAACCCACAGTACACACTAAATATAGATCATTGGTGCTAGCTCTACCTGTCCACCATGCAACCACCATGCAAGTGAACAAGGCTGCTATCCTCTATAACTATCCACTGATTTTGACCTTGTGTGTCTGTACCTTAAGATGAGGATATTGAGATTGGAAGTTGTCTCTTGTCATTTGGGTCCTTGCTACATCCAGCAATGTCCAGCTACTTTCCCCTGGGGTGCATCGACCGTCCTCAGCAATGTCTATATGGCTTACTGCTAGCCGAATATTCATATTCTCCAATGAGAGAATTGGGTGTATCAGTCAAATGCCCCCAGTTGCACCTGGGGCCTGCAACTATCTACCACGAGAGATAAAATCGAATGTTAACACAGGTCAGGTTTCTACTGATAACCTGGTATGTGGACATCATGTTAATAACATGATGTTATCCCCTCACTGCATCTATCTGTACAATCCTCCTAGCACTAAAGACAGGTAGTTTAACTCAAAAGAAAATAACCTTATGTCTTATGGAATCGACCAGTTGTTCCTGTCATATTCCTCTTGATCAAGTTTGAGTTGAAATCATATTACATGCCCTCATACTACCCCATGTATCCAACACTCATGAGTGTCCTATCCCAATGGAATACTCTAACAATATAGAATTGGTGACATGGTCGGAACCGCTGGCTATGTGCCTGTGAGGGCTGGACCTGAAACATTGTATATAAAGGTCACGGGGCGTTGTATATTATAGGCGCGGGATATTGTATATTAAAAACTCCTTAGAAACGCTATACAATAGGGCTTACTACGGGCGACTAAACCGGGAGTAGATAAAATGGACAAAGGGAGAAACCAGAGGTGGGCCCGGCCAAATGGCATAGGAACGGGAACGGGAACGGTGTCCGTCCCCGTCCCAGGAACGGACCCGTCCCCGTTCCCGTCCCAGTCCTCCCAGTCCGTTCTAGTCCGTCCCTGGGCCGTTCCCCAGGAACGGATTTGGGCCGGATCTGGGACGGGCCGGAACGGAGTTGGAACGGGTCCGTTCTTGCCCAGGGCCGGATCCGTCCCGGCTCAGGAACAAACTCTGGACCGGCCATGGAATGGCTCCGTCCTTGTCTGTTCAGGTCCGTTCCTGTCCGTTCCCCAGAAACGGACCATGCGAATTGGAGGTTTTACGAATTGGGAGGGCACTGGCGGACCAGTGCAAGTTGCGGAGGCATTCATAAGGCCGGATTCAGGGCCAGGAGACACATCTTCACAGGGACACCTGACTTGCAGCAAAGGCAACATGCACATTGCCCAATGTACAAGCTAGGCATATAGCCAAATTAAAACAAGTCACACACTGAGCCATAGGCCAAGTCGAGACAAGCCAGTAGAACCCGGAGAATTACAACTTGTAATTTACAAGTTGATGTTGCCGGACAAAAACGTCAGCTGCTCAATGCGTTCGTCCCCTAGAGATGCCCGCCGAGATCGCACAGTATGGCTGGATAACGAGAAGCCCCGTTTTGACGAACCACTTCCGGCCGGCACACACAATGAGTGCCGGGCCACCCACGCCACTATGGGCCATCGAGCACTATTCCGTGCCCAATAATCTAGTGCATCCTCCTCTCGTGGGGTACCCGGCTCACACAAACTCCAACGTTCCGTTAAGAACTTCTGAACGTGTCGCGTGATCAACCGCTGTGTGGTATCTGTCAGTTCGCCGCCCGCTGTACTGCCCGCAGGTTGGCTAGGCCCCGCGGCGCCCCTTGCCCTTGGGCCCCGGTGCCATGTTGCATCATAATCCTCCTCGGAGCTAGCGTCAAACGTCTTATGCCCTGTGCGCTTCTCCCTCGGCTTGCGCACGGGTCGCTGTCCAGGATGGGGTGGCAGGCCTGCTTGCCCCGATGCCTCTGACCACCCAATATCCTTTGCGAATTTAAGACACAACTCTAGCAACTCAGCCGACATGTCCTCCATCACGGCATTCACCGACACGAGCTTCTCCCTGATGGGTTCCAGTACGTTTATGTAGGACCCCAGGGTAGCCTTCTAGGCGTACATTGCACACACACTATGCAATTCATCAGCGCTGCTTCTGACCTTTTTATATGTGTTTGAATATGTGAACGACACCATAGTGAGAAACAGCACACAATACCAACAACACCATCACGGGGTGATTAGCAACGATCGCTCACCGGTGGGGTCCATCATAGCCAAAAAGGCCATCTGCCAGACCCACGTGGAGTCATTGAGGGCCTGTTCTAGCTTCCACAGCATGTCATTGCAGAATGGCACCAACCCACTGTATGGCCCCTTAGCATCTTGGTCACCAATTTTGTAAAGGAAATGCCGGAGGTGCATCAGCTTGACGAGAGCCTTGGAGCCCGTGGGTATGCCTCCGCCTCCAGCCTCGTATAGCACCTCTTGATAGATGCCAAGATTGGGAGAAGGGCCTCCAGGTAGCCCCATTGTGTAATCTCGATGGGATTATCGTATTCGGGGTGCAGCCCAAACCATCTGTCGATGGCCTTCCTCAGGCGCACAGCCCTTTGCAGCATAAAAAATGTACTATTCCATCGAGTGTCCACAGACCTCACCAGCTGGAGTACCCTCCGCAGGTTGGGCCTCCTGCCACCTTCACCCGACTCATCGGAGGGCACCTCTGATGCAGACACCCCCTCCTCATTACTAGAAACTATGTTATTACCCTCCCTTATTATTTCCACTTGCAGCCTTCGCAGCTCAGCTGTGGCTTTTGCGCTGGCACGCATGTGGTTCACCAGCGTGGAGACCCTGCCATCGTAAGGACACATGCACACTGCTGATGAAACAATTCCGAAGTAGCAGCTGCAGCAGTTGCAGCACACACAAATAACCACCAACATATATGCACACATAGCAACACACACACAAAGACACACCAGCATCATAGCTTACCGGTCTATTGCACTGCAAAGCTTTTGGCAGCCTTCGGTATGGGTGGCGCGGACGCGTAGGTTGGTCAGGCCATGGGTCACGACGTTGTGGAGCATGTGGCAGGCACAGTGTGACCAATCTGCCATGCCGCCTCTAGGTTGCTTCCCAACCTCATGTGCTGCCAGCTCCCCCCTAATAGCCCGCATGACGTTGCTCCCAGCGTCCGTGACAAAGGATGGCCACCAGCCAGTCATCCCATACTTCTCCAGCTCCTTGCGGGCCAGGTCCACCACCACTGCATACACAAACATGCTGTGACAAGCAACAAACCACTCGACCTGCTAGTACTTGGGCAGTCGCTGCTGCCCATTCACCCCATCATCCCATACTTCTCCAGCTCCTTGCAGGCCAGGTCCACGAATATCACAAATAACAAACAACATGACAAGCTGCCAGTTGGGTAGTCACTGCTACCCATTTGCTGCACAACCTCTCACCTTCAGCCGTGATGCTCTCCGCCTCCACAGGCACTGACCCCATGCACCTGCTCCGCAGCCGCCACTGGCGGTTGGCATGGCCATCATGCTGGTGCGTCTTCTCCACCCAGTGCATGGTCATTAAAAAATACTCTCGCCGCGTGCGGGAGCGCCAAAGGTCGCAGATGAAGGCTGGCCGCACCTTATTCCACTCCTCCATCCCCCGGAGCTTCTGCACTGCCTGACGGTGCATGGATGCCACCTGCGATAACAACAAAGACACTATTTTTAGGCTAACAACCAACACAGTTGTGTGTTGCGGACTGTATCATATGGACACCATGGGACAACAGAACATATTGCACACAATGCATGCGACGACATGGTAACAGCGGACCTCGTTGGTGATGGCCTTCCGGCTGAAGGAGGGGCAGCGGCCGTTTAGTGCCTTGCACATGCGGCGGAAGTTTGGAGACTCAACCACGGATAGTTGAATGCTATCCGCTGCAATCCAGCGGGTGATTGCTGGCCGCATTTGCTGCCACTGGGCGGTTCCTGTGGCAAAGGCCTCCTGCTGCATGCAATGTGCCACTCCCACCTCGCGGCCCTCCTCAGCCGTCCGCGCAAGAAACTCAGCCATGGGAAAAGCGACACCATCCGCCCGTGCTTTGCCTGCCAGCTCCACGGCAATGGACACCGTCCGTCGCGTGACCTTGTGGTGCCCCATATGCTTTTCTACAGTCGAGAAGGATGACGACTTGAAGGAAATCCCTTTGCCGCATATGCGGCAAATGATCTTGCTGTGGTCGTCTTCCTTCCCCGTAACACTGTCGTATCTTGCAAGGATGCCAGGCCGCGCCTCCTCTTCCACATACAATGGCTTCACCCACCGGCTGCCGCTCTGCCCAGGCCCCAATGGTGGGGCCACACACCTATTGCTGCCAGAGGCGACCCCCACCCCACCCC